>JAJSOF020000011.1:40851913-40865032 GCA_025594305.2 Periplaneta americana
AAATCTAATAAATCTTGTAACTAATTTGGAAAAAAATTTTCACCACCAGTTCAAGCGATTTTCCTGCCCTCTAAGTATGAATACAATTAATTCGTTATGAGAAGCCACTTAGCAAAGCATTATCAGTTTTGTATGCATCATGGTATTAATGTGCAAATCATTCTACAGAAATAGAAACCTGTTCCAGTTGGCCAAGTCTCTGTATGAGTCCCTACACATTATTCAACACCAGTAAATGTAAACAACCATGGGAATTTAACAGATCTTTCTACGAATTTCAAAAAAATTTAATCTACACTTCAGTTGTCATTCCAGCCCTATCAATATGATTGTAGAGTCATTTCTTACTATTTTAAAAAAGCACAGTTACTTACTTTACTGGCTTTTAAGGAACCCGGAGGTTCATTGCCGCCCTCACATAAGCCCGCCATCGGTCCCTATCCTGAGCAAGATTAATCCAGTCTCTATCATCATATCCCACCTCCCTCAAATCCATTTTAATATTATCATCCCATCTACGTCTCGGCCTCCCTAAAGGTCTTTTTCCCTCTGGCCTCCCAACTAACACACTATATGCATTTCTGGATTCGCCCATACATGCTACATGCCCTGCCCATCTCAAACGTCTGGATTTAATGTTCCTAAATATGTCAGGTGAAGGATACAATGCGTGCAGTTCTGTGTTGTGTAACAGTTAGTTCTGTATAAATCCTGGCTTCAATTTTGAAAATTTTTCCAACACAAGAGTCATCATTGCAGCTGTTCAACTATGAGAATAAAGTTATCAATTACGTTTCAATGGAAAAACATCTATAAAAGCATGAGAGAACTACAATTCTAAATTCTTTCCAATAGTAAACATTCATGCAAGAGCTAAGTCGGTAATGCAGCTTCATGAACTGTAGATTTTGTCTTTTGTATGTAAAATGAGCAAACAAAAGCACTGTCAGTGTTGTATAAGTCCTCGCAAGAAATTAACAATCACTATATTATAGAACTACAATCCCTATTCCATCAGTCCATGTGCCACTATGATCCTCTAAGTATGAATATAACTAATTTTCAACACCACTACATCTATGTAGATATGAGAATTTAATAAATCTTGCATCAAATTTGTAGAATATTTATACCACACTCATGTCGTCATTCCTGGCCAGGAAGTTGGAGCGTAAACTTAGTTATTATCAAAAATCAATAAGCAAAAATCTGTCCTTGCTCTACAAGTTATGGTATTAATTTTGCAATCAATATCCAAGAAGATCCTAACTATTGCAGTTTATCAAGTTGTTAGTATCAAATCGTTAAACAATCTTTAACATCTGTCAAGATAAGCAAGCATGGGAATATAATAGATTGTGCTATGAAATTGGAAAAAATTATTCTACATTTCAGTTGTCATTGCTGTCCCATAAGAAGGAGTGTAAATTCATTTCTCATGTATAGCTCTTTAAAAGAGCACTGTCAATGCTGTATCAAGCCCAGCTTAGTTTTTCCACTTTAATGCAACACTAGAGTCCTTATTGCAGCTGTCCAACTATGAGAATGAAGCCGTCAATTACTTTCCAAAGCAAAAACATCTAACCAAGCATTTCAGACCTACAATTCCATGTTTTTCACAATTTTAAACATTTATGAAATAGCTCAGTCAGTGAAGCAGTTTTATGAGTTGCAGATTAAGTCATACTTTATGTAAAATCAGCAAACAAAAGAACCGTCAATGTTGTATGTCCTGGTAAGAAATTAGCAATCACTATTCAGGACTAGAATCCCTATTGCATCTGTCCAAGTGTCACTATGATGTCGTCAAATATTTTTCAACACCTATACACAAATGAGACTGTAAAAAATCCTACATGCAATTTGGAGAATATTTATACTACACACAAGTTGTCATTCCTGCACTGTTATTATAAAACCTAAAATAAGTTATTATGAAAGACCAATCAGCTAAATATCTGTCAGTGTTGTGCAAGTCCAGGCATGAATTTAACAATCCTTATGAAAGACTAGACTCCTTTTGCAGTTTACCAATTGTCAGAATCAAGTCCTCAAAAATTGTTCAACAACACTTAACCTAACGAGTAGGTATTGCAATGCTGTTAGCTCAACATTCAATTTGGAAGAAAATTGTTCTATTCCTCAGATGTAATTCCTACCCCATAAGAAAAACTGTAGGCAATGTAATTCATTATGAAAAACAATTAGCAAAAGCACTGTCAGTCTTGTATCAGATATGGCATGAATTTAGCAATTCATATGAAAGTGTAGAATCTCTATTATTATTTAAAACCAGTACAATGAGCAAGCAGGGGAATCTAATAAATCTTGTAACGAATTTGGAGAACAATTTTCTCCACTAGTTCAAGTAATTTTCCTGCCCTCTAAGTATGATTATAAGTAATTCATTACGAAACACCATTTATCAAAGCACTATCAGTCTTCTATGCATCATGGTATTAATCTAGGAATCATTCTATTCATGCAAATAGAATCCCTGTTCCAGCTGTCCAAGTCTCTGCATGAAGTCTCCAAACATTATTCAACACCCGTAAATGTAAGGAAGCATGGGAATCTAATAGATATTTCTATGAATTTCAAAGAAATTAATCTACACTTCAGTTGCCATTCCAGCCCTATTAGTATGACTGTACAGTCATTTCTTATGTAAGACTATTAAAAAAGCACCGTCAGTGCTATATAAACCCTGGCTTAGATTTTGAAAATTTTTCCAACAATAGAGCCCTTATTGCAGCTGTCCAACTATGACAATAAAGTCATCAATTACTTTTCAAGGCAAAAACACCTAAGAAAGCATGAGAGATCTACAATTCTAAATTCTTCCCACTTGTAAACATTTATGCACGAGTTAAGTCGGTAATGCAGCTTCATGAATTGTAGAATTTGTGATTTTGTGTGTATAATAAGCAAACAAAAGCACTCTCAGTATTGTATAAGTCCTGGCAAGAAATTAGCAATCACTATTCAGAACTAGAATCCCTATTGTATATGTCCATGTATCACTATGATGTCAAATATTTTTCAACACCACTACACCTATACACACATGAGAATGTAATAAATCTGGCATGCAATTTGGAGAATATATTATACTACACTCAAGTTGTCATTCCTGCCCCGTAAATATGAGCCTAATATAAGTTATTATGAAAAACCAGTAAGCTAAATAACTGTCCGTGTTGTGAAAGTCTTGGCATGAATTTAGCAATCATTATGCATTCAATCAATCAATCAATCAATCAATCAATCAATCAATCAATCAATCAATCAATCAATCAATCAATCAATCAATCAATCAATCAATCAATCAATCAATCAATCAATCAATCAATCTTCTTAATGTACCCAGATGTTTTCTGACAACATAAGGTCCACTGTTGTCTTTTCACTTCTCTCTTTTCATGAGAAATGAGGGGTATTTTCCATCGGTCTTCATTATAGATGCCTGTTGCTAGTAGCCAGAGTTGGGGTGTAGTCAATATATACTGCAGGGCTGTGTCTTCTGCAACTGGCACTGATGATTTTAATTTTCTTCTTTTGTGGTTTATGGATGGACAGTATAGAAGAATGTGTTCCAGATCTTCATCATGATTATTACATCACAGACAAGTAGGAGTATCAGAAATGTGAAATCGGTGTAGGTACACTTTTGTGACAATGTGACCTGTTCTGGATCTTGTTAAAAACTATGAACATGTCTAGCAAGTTTTTGTGCATTTCCAGGTCATTTGGTTTCTTTTGTACGGACTGTAAAATTTTTCCTTTGTCAGAAGAGAGCCAATTGTTGATATATAGGTTTGTAAAATGAGATTTTACTGAAGCAAAGGCATTGGATAGAGATATCACTTGAAGAGGTCTCGGTTGCAAATATGTTGCCTATTTTACACAATGTTATCGACTTTCTCGTTTCTAGGTACTCCACAATGACTAGGTATCCATTGAAATGTTATTTCCTTTTGGAGTTTTTTTAGTTTACTTAGTTGTCTCTGAATGAGAATAATTCTGTGTGCATACAGGTTTGGTATATATTTTATTATCTTAAATACAGCCCTCTTGGAGTCAGTAAGCATACAAATAGATTTTTCAGAAATTTGAGTAACACACTGAAGAGCACCATCAATAGTCAGCAATTCAGTGTCAAGACTGGAGGAGGATGAACATGGTACCATACGAAGTAACTTTCCTGATATTTTGGAATATAATACCTTGCTCCTGATACCCCATCATCAGGGTTTAGAGATCCGTCTGTATAAATTTGCAGGTATTCCTTATATGTGCTGCAGATTAGATCCATGGCATCTAACTTAAGAATGTATGGAGGATCATTTTTCGAATGATTTCCTGGAATTTGTATGCTATGTTATGGAATCACACATATCCATGGAGAAATTTTCTTCACAACTGGAGTTTTAGCAATGGGTGTGTCAGTGATATAGATTGGTATTTCTTCTCTGTTTATTTTATAGAAATTACGCAGGATATTATCTGACAGTCTGAAGAACATATGAGATCTGAATAAGGCTTGCCATCATTATGCAAGACTAGACACCTCTTGCAGTTTACCAAGTCTCAGTATGAAGTCGTCAAAAATTGCTCAAAACTACTTAACTGAACAAGCATTGCAATGTGATTAGCTCTGCTTTCAATTTGGAGAAAATTATCCTACTTGTCAAATGTAAACTCTACCACATAGAGAGAACTGTGATACAATTTATTATGAAAAACAATTAGCAAAAGCACCGTCAGTATTGTATCAGACCTGACATGAATTTAGCAATTCATATGCAAGTCTAGAATCCCTATAGCAGCTTTCTAATTATCTATATGAAGTCGTCAAACATTATTCAACACCAGTACACTTAAGCAAGCATGAGAATCTAATAAATCTTGTAAAAAAATTTGGATAATAATTTTATCCTACACTACCAGTACAGGTCTTTTTCCTGCCTTCCTTGTATGAGTACAAGAAATTTGTTATGAAAGACCACTAAGCAGAGCACTATCAGTCTTCTATACATCCTGGTACTAATTTAGAATCCATTATACAAAACAAGTTACTGCTGTCCAATTCTCTGTATGAAGTCGTCAAAATTTATTGAACACCAGTAAACGTAAGCAAGCAAGCATGCGAATCGAATAGATCTTGCTATGAAATTGGAAAAAAATATTCTACATATCAGTTGTCATTCCCGCCCTATAGGAAGGAGTGGAAATTCATTTCTCATTCAAGCTCTTTAAAAGAGCACTCTCAATCCTGTATAAAGCCTGGTTTAAATTATTCCACATTAATGCATCACTAGAGTCCTTATTGCAAGCAAAGACACGTAACAAAGCACTTTTAACGTACAATTCTAATTTTTTCAATAGCAAACTTTTAAAAATGGACTCAGTCGGTAATGCAGATTTATGAGTTATAGATAAAGTCGTTTTTATGTAAAATCAGCACAAAAAAAAAGCACTGTCAGTGTTGTATAAGTCCTGACATGAATTTAGCAATCACTATACAGAACTGTTATTGTTGTTTTCTAATGCCAGGCGTTTGACAAATTCATTTCACCTCTTGCACTCCAATATTTTTCAAAGATATTATCATAACCAGCCACTGAAGCACAGATTTTGAGGTGTTCCAGAATCCATTTCTTGGTTTGAGTTGCACAATGGACAGTTAGGGGACTGATATATTCCAATTCTATGCAGGTGTTTGGCCAAACAATCATGGCCTGTTGCCAATCTAAATGCAGCTACAGACGATTTTCGTGGTAAATCGGGAATTAACTGTAGATTACGATGCAGAGAGTTCCATTTTTCCCTTGGGATTGTGTTATCAAATTTTGTTTGTTGAAGTCTAAGTATGTAGATTTAATAAATATTTTCACAGAGTAATATGTAGATTTAGTAACAGGTCTGTAAGTAGCAGTGCTGCCCTTCTTTGCTAATGCATCCGCATTCTCGTTTCCCAGGATTCCACAATGGGATGGTATCCATTGGAATACTATTCTTTTATTGAGTGATATTAATTGAGAGAGCATTTTAGTTATTTCTGCTGTTTGAGATGAAGGTGTGTGTTTAGAGACTATTGATAGAATAGCTGCTTTGGAGTCTTTCAATATAACTGCATTCTTAAATTTATTGATGTGCCATACAAGATTCCTGAGACTTTCACTTATTGCAACGATTTCTCCATCAAAACTTGTTGTTCCATATCCAAGAGATCTATAAAGTAAGAAGAGACAGTATGTAACACCTGCACCGGCACCTTGTTCTCTGGAGATCAAGGATCCATCGGTGTATAAATGAAGCCAGTTTTGTGGAGGGTACCTAATATTAATTGTCTCTAAAGACAATTGTTTCATTATTTCAGTGTTTATTTCTGATTTCAGTATTTCTTCTGTTAAATTTAGATTATATTCTATATTTAATAGAGTTAAAGGGTTTAGTTTAATTTGTAAGTTTTCTTTTAAATTCGGGATATTGATTTTCTGTTTTAATTCTTGAACCATGGATATGAAACTTTTTTGAGTTTTCAATCTACAGAGAGGACTGTATGAATGCCAATTGTTTCCTGGTAATCTGATAAGTTTTCATATTGAATCAGTGCTTTTTCTTCTATCGTCATTTTGATACTGTTTATATTAGTGAGGAATCTCATAGAATCTATTGGAGCTGTTTTGATTCCACCAGTAATGAGCCTGAGAGCTTGGTTTTGAACACATTCTATTTTGTTTATGAAAGGCGAAGTAATTAAAATTTCTCCGCAGTATGTCAGCACTGGCTGTATAAACATTTTGTATGTAGTGTTCAAAGTATTCCTAGAGCATCCCCATTTCTTTCCTGCTAGTCTTTTTAGAAGGGAGAATCTTTTACGAGCTTTTTCAGAAATGTATTTCAAATGGTTGCTCCATGTTAACTTACTATCGAAAATAACTTCAAGATATTTGGATTCATAAGTCCTAGGAAGGTGTTGGGCATTGTATTGGAATCCCTATTGCAACTGTCCATGTTCACTAAAATGTTGTCAAAGATTTTTCAACGCCACTTCACCTATACAGACATGAAAATCATAAGTCTTGCATCAAATTTGAAAAACATTTATCCTATTACACTCAAGTCGTCATTGCTGCCCTGTAAGTAGGAGCATAAAGTAAGTTATTTTCAAGTATCAATAAGTTAAAAAGTGTCAGTGCTGTGTAAGTGTGAGAATAAAGTCGTCAATTACTTTCCAAAAGGAATTCAAAAGCAAGCTGCAGCAAATCTGGTCACGATGGAAGCCTCACAGAGAACTAGCTGGATACACCCACTATGCTATAATGAATGGTTGAAAACTCAAATAACACCAATAACTACAATCAGTAATATCTTGGAAACACTAAATGTTCAAAATGAAATAGAAACCATTGCTAAACCTTTAAACCTAATACAGTTTATTCCAATCAATATCCATCAACCTATTCCAGACAATGTTAAAAAGACTGACTCATATTTAATAATGTTAAAATGCTATTCTCTTAGAATGCTAAATGAAAAATATCCGGAAGATCAATGGTTATGAGCAGACCTCGGATTTTAGGTAAAAACCTATTTTGTTCCTCATGATATACAAAGAAAAGTTGTATATATACGAAATATGAAATATATGTTCGAAAATGGTGGTCCTATACAACCTAAAACTACCTAATTTCACGTTTACCTAATTTTACATTTTACAATTTCTACAGTTGGTAATATGGAAACGCTGTGTGTAATTCTGTATACCAGTCGTGCCTTGACAACAATCGCAGCACCTACGAGGATTCAATTATTTCGAGCAAATTCCCAATGTGCCACTTCCACCCAGAACCTATTCTTACCCGATGGGAACATGGTTACAGGCTGTGGAATATTACAGAAAGCATTTGGAGGACATTAAGAAGTTTGTTTTGAAACTGGGGGAGGATGCAGTGAGCATTACTTCAGCTAAAAACTTCTGCAGGACCCAACAATTGCCCGGGATATTGCATTCATTAAATCACATTATGTATTTCTGGTCCCCATTATTAATGCTCTAGGGTCTTCAGGCAAACCAGTCTACACGCAACTGGGATTGATAGAAGAGGTGACAGAAAAAAATCAACTTGGTTCCTGGTTATGTTGGTGAAAAAGTTTCTGAAAAACTCAAATCAGTGCTTCAAAAAAACCCAAGACTGACAGTTCTCTGCACAGTTGCTGACATCTTGGCTGGCAAAACACCTGAACATGAATGTGCTGTTCCCTTGCATCTAATATCAACATTTAAATATGCTCTGGTGTCATCAGTTTATGTGGAACACTCATTTTTGGCATATAAGATGGTGTTATCTGAGAAGCGATGCAGTTTCTCAATGGAAAACTTAGAAAAGGTGTTAGTTGCTTACTCTGGCTCTAATTATGGACATGTACAATAAAATCATGTCAAATGTTTCGGCTAATTTGTAATGGGAAATGAAATAATGTCTTTTTGTTCACCTATTTTTGTAATTTTAGAACCTATTTTGATTTGTGATAGAACCTATTTTAGGTACCTAATTTAAGATTTTAGGACATAAAAGTCCGAGGTCTAGTTATGAGTATTCACTGACGGATCTAAAATAAAAGACATGGATGTAGGCGCTGGAATATTTTGTAGACTTTTCACACTACACTTCAGTGGATAGATATCATAACAATTATGATGGAGAAATAGAAGCCATTCATATAGCTCTACAAAACTTAATTTACAGATGATATAAATTCGAAAAAGCAGTTATATTTGTAGACTCTAAGGCTGCCATTCAAGTGATATCCTCAAACAATATCTAAACCCCACTCTACGTAAAATTTAGGATATTGAACACAATTTACAACATCTAAGAAAATTAAAGTAAATTATTGCATTCCAGTGGATTCCTGCCAATGTTGGGATTGAACGCAAGGCGAAGGCGATGAGTTAGCTAAAAGAGGCATTAAGGTCTGCATAAGAACTCAACCCCTGACGATCAACTCAGAAAATTCATCACAAAGCAAGAAACCCTCACAACATGGGAACAAGAATCCCTCAATTTGCGAAAAGAGAAGAAGTGGGAAAATAACAGAAATATGGGGAAAAAATAAAAGTAAACCAAGGAAGGAAGCAGTGGCAGCCATTAGACTAGCTATGGGACACGACTGCCTAACTGCACACCTTGCTAAAACAAAAATATATGAGATAGAAGAGTGCATCATTTGTAAGCAGTCTGGCATTGTACAGGACTTGACACAGGTCAGGAAAACCAGAAAAATTTATCACCTATTTACTCGACTGCCAGAAGCAAAACGAATTATTTTTCTTAATTCTTATGGTTTATATTCAATTTTATGATCTGTATCTTATCAATTTTTCATTTGTGTTTCTGTTTGTTTTACCATATTTTAATGTTCATTATGAAATGAGATGACATTTATAATGGATTAAATTCCATATAAAGAGCCATACCTATGTTGCTACAAAAACAACTTTCCAAAGGAAAAACACTTAACCAAGCATTTCAGATCTACAATTCTAATTTTGTTTCAATTACAAACTTTAATGAACGAGCTCAGTGGTAATGCAGCTTTATAAGATGTAAATCAAGTCATTTTATGTAAATCAGTAGAAAAAAGGCACTGTCAGCATTATATAAGTACTGGCAAAAATTTAGTAACCATTGTACTGAACTGGAATCCCTATTGCAACTCCACATGTGTCACTAACATGTAGTCGAAAATGTTAAAAACACTATTTGCAATAAGTCTTGTATCAGATGTGGAGAATATTTATACTACAAAAGTCGTCATTCCTGCTCTGTAAGTAGGAGCATAAAGTAAGTTATTATCAAATATCAATAAGTTAAAACTGTCAGTGCTGTACAAGTCCCGCACGAATTTGTCAATCATTATACAAGACAAAATCCTGACTATTGCAGTTTACTAAATACCGGTACCAGTATCAGTATGAATTCTTCAAACATTATTGAACAGTAGTAAATGTAAGCAAGCATGGAAATTTGACAGATTTTGTTATGAAATTGGAAAACATTATTCTACATTTCAGTTGTCATTCCTGTCCCACAGGAAGAAGTTTACTTTCATTTCTCATGTATAGCTTATTACAAAGTCAATGTTGTATACAGCCGGCAATTTTTCCACTTTAATGCAACACTAGAGTCCTTTATTGCAGCTTTGCAAGTGTGAGAATAAAGTCGTCAATTAATTTCCGAAGCAAAAGCAACTAACAAAAGTATTTCAGACCTATAGTTCTAATTTTTGTTCCCAATTCAGGAAACATTTATGAAATAGGTCAGTCAGTAAAAGCAGTTTTATGGATTGCAGATTAAGTAATATTTTGTAAAATCACCAAACAAATGCACTCTCAGTGTTGTGCAAGTCCTAGCAAAAATTAGCAATCACTATTCAGAATTAGAATCCTTTTGCATCTGTCCATATGTCACTATGATATTGTCAAAGATTTTCCAACACCACACTACAACACCTACACACAAATGAGAATATAATAAATCTTAATACAATTTGGAGAATATTTATACTACTATACACAAGTTGTCATTCCTGTCCTGTAAATATGAGCCTACAATATGTTTCAAAGAGCAATCATCTAAATAACTGTCAGTGTTGTGTACTTCTGACCTTATGAAAGACTAGACCTGTATTGCAGTTTACCAAGTGTTAGTATCAAGTCCTCAAAAATTCCTCAACACCACTTAACCTAACAAGCATTTGCAAATGTCATTAGCTCTAGGGCACTTTCAAATTGGAGAAATTATTATCCTCCAGATATAAATCCTACACTATAAGAAAAACTGTAACGTAATTCATTGTGAAAATCAAATAGCAAAAGCACTGTCAGTCTTGTGTCAGACCTACATGAAATTAGCAATTCATATGAAAGTCTAGAATCCCTATTATTATTGAACACCAGTACACGTAAGCAAGCATGGAATCTAATAAATCCTGTTTGAATTCGGAAAACAATTTTCACCACCAGTTCAAGCGATTTTCCTGCCCTCTAAGTATGAATACAATTAGAATAATTTGAATAATTTCAAGGGAAAAATTGTTCGGGGCCGGGATTTTGCATGAATACAATTAATTCATTACGAAAACCCAATTAGAAAGCACTATCAGTCTTGTATACATCATGGTATTAATGTAAAAATCATTCCACAGAAATAGAAACCAGTTCCAGCTGATCAAGTCTCTGCATGAAGTCCCTACACATTATTCAACACCAGTCAGTAAGTGTAAGCAACCACTGGAATTTAATAGATCCTTCTACGAATTTTCAAAAAAATTTAAACCACACATCAGTTGTCATTCCAGCCCTATCAGTATGACTGCAGAGTTATTTCTTATGTAAAACTATTTTAAAAAAGCACAGTTATTTCTGTATAAACCCTGGCTTCAATTTTGAAAATTTTACCAACAAGAGTCATCATTGCAGCTGTTCAACTATGAGAATAAAGTTATCAATTACGTTTCAATGGAAAAACATCTATAAAAGCATGAGAGAACTACAATTCTAAATTCTTTCCAATAGTAAACATTCATGCAAAAGAGCTAAGTTGGTAATGCAGCTTTCATGAACTGAGATTTTGTCATTTTATGTAAAAATGAGCAAACAAAAGCACTGTCAGTGTTGTATAAGTCCTCGCAAGAAATTAACAATCACTATATTATAGAACTAGAATCCCTATTCCATCAGTCCATGTGCCACTATGATCCTCTAAGTTTGAATATAACTAATTTTCAACACCACTACATCTATGTAGATATGAGAATTTAATAAATCTTGCATCAAATTTCTAGAATATTTATACCACACTCAAGTCGTCATTCCTGGCCAGGAAGTTGCAGTGTAAACTTAATTATTATCAAAAATCAATAAGTAAAAATCTGTCCTTGCTCTACAAGTTCTGATATTAATTTTGCAATCTTTAACCAAGAAGATCCTAACTATTGCAGTTTATCAATTTGTTAGTAACATATTGTCAAACAATCTTTAACATCTGTCAAGATAAGCAAGAATGGGAATATAATAGATTTTGCTATGAAATTGGAAAATATTATTCTACATTTCAGTTGTCATTGCTGTCCCATAAGAAGAAGTGTAAATTAATTTCTCATGTATAGCTCTTTAAAAGAGCACTGTCAATACTGTATCAAGCCAAACTTAGTTTTTTCCACTTTAATGCTACACTAGAATCCTTATTGCAGCTGTCCAACTACGAGAATAATTACTTTCTAAAGCAAAAACACCTAACCAACCATTTGAGACCTACAATTCTGTTTTTCACAATTGTAAACATTTATGAAATAGCTCAGTCGGTAAAGCAGTTTTATGGGTTGCAGATTAAGACATATTTTATGTAAAATCAGCAAATCAAAGATCCATCTATGTTGTATGTCCTGATAAGAAATTAGCAATCACTATTCAGGACTAGAATCCCTATTGCATCTGCCATGTGTCACTATAATATCGTCAAACATTTTCAATACCACTACCCCTATACACAGATGAGAATGTAAAAGTTCTTAGTGCAATTTGGAGAATATGTATACTGCACACAAGTTATCATTCCTGCACTGTAAATATGAGCCTAAAATATGTTATTATGAAAGACCAATCAGCTAAATAACTGTCAGTGTTATTACTGCAAGTCAGGCATGAATTTAGAAATCATTATGAAAGACTAGACTCCTTATTGCAGTTTACCAAGCGTCTGTATCAAATCCTCAAAAATTGTTCAACAACACTTAACTAATGAGCATTGCAATGTTAATAGCTCTACCTCAATTGGAAAAAAATTATCCTACTAGTCAGATGTATTTCCTACCTATAAAAAGTGCAATGTATTTTTTGAAAACAAATACAAAAGCATTGTCTCTTGTTTTGACCTGGTGAATTTAAGTTCTTGAAAGTCTTTATTATTTTTTATTTTATTATTATTATTATTTTATTTTTTATTATTTTATTTTATTTTATTATTATTATTTTATTATTATTATTATTATTATTATTATTATTATTAATTATTTTATTATTATTATTTTATTATTATTTTTTTTTTT
>JAJSOF020000011.1:40865132-40886118 GCA_025594305.2 Periplaneta americana
TCACTATTCAGAACTAGAATCCCTATTGTATATGTCCATGTATCACTATGATGTCAAATATTTTTCAACACCACTACACCTATACACACATGAGAATGTAATAAATCTGGCATGCAATTTGGAGAATATATTATACTACACTCAAGTTGTCATTCCTGCCCCATAAATATGAGCCTAATATAAGTTATTATGAAAAACCAGTAAGCTAAATAACTGTCCGTGTTGTGAAAGTCTTGGCATGAATTTAGCAGTCATTATACATTCATTCAATCAATCAATCTTACAATTCTTTTATTGAGTGATATTAATTGAGAGAGGATTTTAGTCATTTCTGCTGTTTGAGATGAAGGTGTGTGTTTAGAGACTATTGATAGAATATCTGCTTTGGAGCCTGACAATATAACTGCATTCTTAAATTTATTGATGTGGCATAGAAGATTCCTGAGACTTTCACTTATTGCAACGATTTCTCCATCAAAACTTGTTATTCCATATCCAAGAGATCCATAAAGTGAGAAGAGACAGCACATAACACCTGCACCGGCACCTTGTTCTCTGGAGATCAAGGATCCATCGGTGTATAAATGAAGCCAGTTGTCTATTGTCTCTATTATTGTCTCTAAAGACAATTGTTTCATTATTTCAGTGTTTACTTCTGATTTCAGTATTTCTTCTGTTAAATTTAGATTATATTCTATATTTAATAGAGTTAAAGGGTTTGGTTTAATTTGTAAGTTTTCTTTTAAATTCGGGATATTGATTTTCTGTTTTAATTCTTGAACCATGGATATGAAACTTTTTTGAGTTTTCAATCTACAGAGAGGTATGAATGCCAATTGTTTCCTGGTAATCTGACAAGTTTTTCATATTGAATCAGTGCTTTTTCTTCTATCGCCATTTTGATACTGTTAATATTAGTGAGGAATCTCATAGAATCTATTGGAGTTGTTTTGATTTCACCAGTAATGAGCCTGAGAGTTTGGTTTTGAACATATTCTATTTTGTTTATGAAAGGCGAAGTAATTAAAATTTCTCTGCAGTATGTCAGCACTGGCTGTATAAACCTTATATTCCTAGAGCATCCCCATTTCTTTCCTGCTAGTCTTTTTAGAAGGGAGAATCTTTTACGAGCTTTTTCAGAAATGTATTTCAAATAGTTGCTCCATGTTAACTTACTATCGAAAATAACTCCAAGATATTTGGATGCATAAGTCCTAGGAAGGTGTTGGCAATTGTGTTGGAGTCCCTATTGCAACTGTCCACGTTCACTAACATGTCGTCAAAGATTTTTCAACACCACTTCACCTACATAGACATGAAAATGCATAAGTCTTGCATCAAATTTGAAAAAACATTTATCCTATTACACTCAAGTCGTTATTCCTGCCCTGTAAGTAGGAGCATAAAGTAAGTTATTTTCAAATATCAAGAAGTTAAAAACTGTCAGTGCTGTGCAAGTGTGAGAATAAATTCGTCAATTACTTTCCAAAAGGAATTCAAAAGTAAGCTGCAGCAAATCTGGTCACAATGGAAGCCTCACAAAGAACAAGCTGGATACACCCACTATGCTATAATGAACGGTTGAAAACTCAAATAACACAATAACTAAAATCAGTAAGATCTTGGAAACATTAAATGTTCAAAATGAAATAGAAACCATTGCTAAACCTTTAAACCTACTACATTTTATTCCAATCAATATCAATCTACCTATTCCAGACAATGTTAAAAAGACTGACTCATATTTAACAATGTTAAAATGCTAGCCTATTTTCTTAGAATGCTAAATGAAAAATATCCGGAAGATCAATGGTTATGAGCAGACCTCGGATTTTAGGTAAAAACCTATTTTGTTCCTCAAGATATATACAAAAGAAAAGTTGTATATATACGAAATATGGAAATATATGTTCGAAAATGGTGGTCCTACACAACCTAAAACTACCTAATTTCACGTTAGAAACTATTTTTACCTAATTTTACATTTTACAATTTCTACAGTTGGTAATATGGAAACGCTGTGTAATTCTGTATACCAGTCGTGCCTTGACAATAATTGCAGCACCTACGAGGATTCAATTATTTCGAGAGCAAATTCCCAATGTGCCACTTCCACCAGAACCTATTCTTACCCGATGGGAAACATGGTTACAGGCCGTGGAATATTACAGCAAGCATTTGGAGGACATTAAGAAGTTTGTTTTGAAACTAGGGGAGGATGCAGTGAGCATTACTTCAGCTAAAAAACTTCTGCAGGACCCAACAATTGCCCGGAATATTGCATTCATTACATCACATTATGTATTTCTGGTCCCCATTATTAATGCTCTAGGGTCTTCAGGCAAACCGGTCTACACGCAACTGGGATTGATAGAAGAGGTGACAGAAAAAATCAACTTGGTTCCTGGTTATGTTGGTGAAAAAGTTTCTGAAAAACTCAAATCAGTGCTTCAAAAAAAACCCAGGACTGACAGTTCTCCGCACAGTTGCTGACATCTTGGCTGGCAAAACACCTGAACATGAATGTGCTGTTCCCTTGCATCTAATACCAACTTTTAAATATGCTCTGGTGTCATCAGTTGATGTGGAACACTCATTTTTGGCATATAAGATGGTGTTATCTGAGAAGCGATGCAGTTTCTCAATGGAAAACTTAGAAAAGGTGTTAGTTGTTTACTCTGGCTCTAATTATGGACATGTACAATAAAATAATGTCAAATGTTTCGGCTAATTTGTAATGGGGAAATGAAATAATGTCATTTTTCTTCACCTATTTTTGTAATTTTAGAACCTATTTTGATTTGTGATAGAACCTATTTTAGGTACCTAATTTAAGATTTTTAGGACCTAAAAGTCCGAGGTCTAGTTATGAGTATTCACTGACGGATCTAAAATAAAAGACATGGATGTAGGCACTGGAATATTTTGTAGACTTTTCTCACACTACACTTCAGTGGATAGATATCATAACAATTATGTTGGAGAAATAGAAGCAATTCATATAGCTCTATAAAACTTAATTTACAGATGATATAAATTCGAAAAAGCAGTTATATTTGTAGACTCTAAGGGTGCCATTCAAGTGATATCCTCAAACAGTATCTAAACCCAACTCTACTACGTAGAATTTAGGATATTGAACACAATTTACAACATCTAAGAAAATTAAAGTAAATTATTGCATTCCAGTGGATTCCTGCCAATGTTGGGATTGAACGCAAGGTGAAGGCAGATGAGTTAGCTAAAAGAGGCATTAAGGTCTGCATAGGAACTCAACCCCTGACGATCAACTCAGTCAGAAAATTCATCACAAGTGAAACCCTCACAACATGGGAACAAGAATCCCCTCAATTTGCGAAAGAGAAGAAGTGGGAGAAAATGACAGAAATATGAGGAAAAAAATAAACGTAAACCAAGGAAGGAAGCAGTGGCAGCCATTAGACTAGCTATGGGACACGACTGCCTAGCTGCACATCTTGCTAAAACAAAAATATATGAGATAGAAGAGTGCATCATTTGTAAGCAGTCTGGCATTGTACAGGACTTGACACAGGTCAGGAAAACCCAGAAAATTTATCACCTATTTACTCGACTGCCAGAAGCAAAACGAATTAATTTTTCACTTAATTCTTATGGTTTATATTCCAATTTGATGATCTGTATCTTATCAATGTTTCATTTTGTGTTTCTGTTTATTTTACCATATTTTAATGTTCATTATGAAATGAGATGACATTTATAATGGATTAAATTCCATATAAAGAGCCATATCTATGTTGCTACAAAAACAACTTTCCAAAGGAAAAACACTTAACCAAGCATTTCAGATCTACAATTCTAATTTTGTTTCCAATTGCAAACTTTAATCAACGAGCTCAGTCGGTAACGCAGCTTTATAAGATGTATATCAAGTCATTTTTATGTAAATCAGTAGAAAAAGGCACTGTCAGCATTATACAGAGAGAGTCAGAACTTTCTCCGCAGTGGCAGACACACTTAAATCCTGGTGTAGGTTGGTATTTCTCCCTTGCCTTAGAGGTGGCCACGCAAACAATACCGGCGCGTCCTCGCCAAGGTTATACACAAACCCTGCAGCCAGCATTCATTCCGTAAAATCTTTTCATTTAAAGAATGAGCTTTTTTAGTGGAATATGTGTTTCGAGAAAGTGACAAATACACTAAAAAAGTGAAATAGAAATTTAGAGAATGCTTCCCAAGTTCTAATTTACCTCGTCGAGATACAGTCTGGTAAATAAATTTCGCCAGATAGGCCCCATTGCGTGGGAAACCCAGTTTTAACGGAAGGAAAACTGTTATAGTTTTCTAATCGAATGATAAAAAGCCTTAACAAATCGGTTAGAAAATTGGCACATCAAACTAACATATCTTATTCCAGTGCGTGTAGAACATTAAAGAATGAACTAGGATTATACAGCTGTACAAGGTATCAGTCGTGCATGAACTAAAACCCACAGATAATGAGAAAAGACTAAATTATTTTGTTTGATTTCAAAGATTTATTCGTCGTCATGGTGTTGACGTGTTAGACAGAAAATTCTTTACAAACAAAGCTTGGTTTTTCTTTCAGGTTACGTAAATTCCCAGAATGCACGGATGTGGTCCTGCGAAAACCATTATGCAATACACGAAACACCATTGCACTCCCAGAAATTTGGGGTATGGTGTGCCATATCACGAGCACCCATTAGGCCTATAGGACAAGTTTCTTAAAGACAAAGTAAACTCTGAAGTTTATTGCTCAGACACATTGTTTCCTTTTACTGGACGATTAATTGAAATTTAATTAAATAGCTGTTTCTTTCAATAAGATGGTGTCACAGCTCATACATCTAACCGATCTCTGCAATTGTGAGATGAGGTTTTCCACGGAATAATAATTTCACAAGAATTGTGGCCGCTGATATCCCCCGAAATAACGCCTCTTTATTATTTCTTTTGTGGAACAGCAAATTTTAAATTGTTCCAGTACAATCCTATCACGACCGATGAATTAAAACATGTAATAAAAAATTTTTCAATTCAGTGACGAAGAAAACTTTGAACAAGGTTTTTGAAAATAAGGTGAAATATTTAGTAACCATTGTACTGAACTGGAATCCCTATTGCAACTCCACATGTGTCACTTCCATGTAGTCGAAACACTATTTCACCTATACAGACATGAGATTGCAATAAGTCTTGTATCAGATGTGGAGAATATTTATACTACACAAAAGTCGTCATTCCTGCTCTGTAAGTAGGAGCATAAAGTAAGTTATTATCAAATATCAATAAGTTAAAAACTGTCAGTGCTGTACAAGTCCTGGCACGAATTTGTCAATCATTATACAAGACAAAATCCTGACTATTGCAGTTTACTAAGTACCAGTATCAGTATGAATTCTTCAAACATTATTGAACACCAGTAAATGTAAGCAAGCATGGGAATTTAACAGATTTTGTTATGAAATTGGAAAACATTATTCTACATTTCAGTTGTCATTCCTGCCCTACAGGAAGAAGTTTACATTAATTTCTCATGTATAGCTTATTAAAAAAGTCAATGTTGTATAAAGCCGGCCTTAATTTTTTCCACTTTAATGCACCACTAGAAACCTTATTGCAGCTTTGCAAGTGTGAGAATAAAGTCGTCAATTAATTTCCGAAGCAAAAGCAACTAACAAAGTATCTCAGACCCATAGTTCTAATTTTTGTTCCCAATTCCAAACATTTATGAAATAGTTCAGTCAGTAAAGCAGATTTATGGATTGCAGATTAAGTAATATTTTATGTAAAATCACCATACAAATGCACTGTCAGTGTTGTGCAAGTCCTAGCAAGAAATTAGCAATCACTATTCAGAATTAGAATTCCTTTTGCATCTGTCCATATGTCACTATGATATTTTCAAAGATTTTTCAACACAACACTACAACACCTACACACAAATGAGAATATAATAAATCTTAATACAATTTGGAGAATATTTATACTACTATACACAAGTTGTCATTCCTGTCCTGTAAATATGAGCCTACAATATGTTTCAAAGAGCAATCATCTAAATAACTGTCAGTGTTGTGTACTTCCTGACCTTATGAAAGACTAGACCCGTATTGCAGTTTACCAAGTGTTAGTATCAAGTCCTCAAAAATTCCTCAACACCACTTAACCTAACAAGCACTGTAATGTCATTAGCTCTAGGGCACTTTCAAATTGGAGAAAATTATCCTACTCCTCAGATATAAATCCAACCCTAAAAGAAAAACTGTAACGTAATTCATTGTGAAAATCAAATAGCAAAAGCACTGTCAGTCTTGTGTCAGACCTACATGAAATTAGCAATTCATATGAAAGTCTAGAATCCCTATTATTATTGAACACCAGTACACGTAAGCAAGCATGGGAATCTAATAAATCTTGTAACTAATTTGGAAAACAATTTTCACCACCAGTTCAAGTGATTTTCCTGCCCTCTAAGTATGAATACAATTAATTCATTACGAAAACCCAATTAGGAAAGCACTATCAGTCTTGTATGCATCATGGTATTAATGTAGAAATCATTCCACAGAAATAGAAACCAGTTCCAGCTGATCAAGTCTCTGCATGAAGCCCCTACACATTATTCAACACCAGTCAGTAAGTGTAAGCAACCATTGGAATTTAATAGATCTTTCTACGAATTTCAAAAAAAATTTAAATCACATTTCAGTTGTCATTCCAGCCCTATCAGTATGACTGCAGAGTTATTTCTTATGTAAAACTATTTTAAAAAAGCACAGTTATTTCTGTATAAACCCTGGCTTCAATTTTGAAAATTTTACCAACAAGAGTCATCATTGCAGCTGTTCAACTATGAGAATAAAGTTATCAATTACGTTTCAATGGAAAAACACCTATAAAAGCATGAGAGAACTACAATTCTAAATTCTTTCCAATTGTAAACATTCATGCAAGAGCTAAGTCGGTAATGCAGCTTCATGAACTGTAGATTTTGTCATTTTGTATGTAAAATGAGCAAACAAAAGCACTGTCAGTGTTGTATAAGTCCTGGAAAGAAATTACCAATCACTATATAGAACTAGAATCCCTATTCCATCTGTCCATGTGCCACTATGATCCTCTAAGTATGAATATAATTAATTTTCAACACCACTACATCTATGTAGAAATGAAAATGTAATAAATCTTGCATCAAATTTGTAGAATATTTATACCACACTCAAGTCGTCATTCCTGGCCAGGAAGTTGGAGCGTAAACTTAGTTATTATCAAAAATCAATAAGCAAAAATCTGTCCTTGCTCTACAAGTTCTGGCATTAATTTTGCAATCATTATCCAAGACAAGATCCTAACTATTGCAGTTTATCAATTTGTTAGTATCAAATCGTCAAACAATCTTGAACATCTGTCAAGATAAGCAAGCATGGGAATATAATAGATTTTGCTATGAAATTGGAAAAAATTATTCTACATTTCAGTTGTCATTCCTGTCCCATAAGAAGGAGTGTAAATTCATTTCTCATGTATAGCTCTTTAAAAGAGCACTGTCAATGCTGTATCAAGCCCGGCTTAGTTTTTTCCACTTTAATGCAACACTAGAATCCTTATTGCAGCTGTCCAACTATGAGAATAAAGCCGTCAATTACTTTCCAAAGCAAAAACAACTAACCAACCATTTGAGATCTACAATTGTAAACATTTATGAAATAGCTCAGTCAGTGAAGCAGTTTTATGGGTTGCAGATTAAGTCATATTTTATGTAAAATCAGCAAACAAAAGATCCATCAATGTTGTATGTCCTGGCAAGAAATTAGCAATCACTATTCAGGACTAGAATCCCTATTGCATCTGCCATGTGTCACTATAATATCATCAAAATTTTTCAACACCACTACACCTATACACAGATGAAATGAGACTGTAAAAATTCCTAAAACATGCAATTTGAAGAATATTTATATTACACACTTCTCATTCCTGCTCCTGTAAACCAATGTAAAGCCTAAAATATGTTATTCGCGACCAATAGAAAGAACCAATCAGTATTAAATAACTGGATTCTTCAGTTTTGTGCAACTGTCAGGCATGAATTTCCAATGCCATTATGAAAGACCTTTTAATGCTTTTGTTAGCAGTTTGACAAACTGTGAGTGGACCTGCAAGTACAGTGTAGTGCTCTCTCCCTTCAATGCTTTCTCACTTGCTCCTCCCCAAGAAATTGCTCAACAACACTAGTAATCTAACGGGTTTCAGTTTGATTTGTCAATCTATAAAAGATCTTAGTGCAATTTGGAAAATATATCCTACTAGTCACACAATTTATCATTCCCTACTGTAAATAGAGTTAAAATATGTTATTATGAAAGACCAATCAGCTAAATAACTGTCAGTGTATATCAAATCCAGGCATGAATTTAACAATCCTTATGAAAGTCTAGACTCCTTATTGTTTTACCAATGTCTGTATCAAATCCTCAAAATTGTTCAACAACACTTAATCTAATGAGCATTCAATGTTAATAGAACTTTCAATTTGGAGAAAATTATCCTACTAGTCAGATGTATTTCCTACCCTATAAGGAAGAGTGCAATGTAATTTATTATGAAAAACAAATAGCAAAAGCATTGTCAATCTTGTATAGACCATGAATTTAGCAGTTCGTATGAAATCTAGAATCATCATCATCATCAAATCATCAATCATCCTGTTCATCATCATCATCATCATTATTATTATTATTATTATTATTATTATTATTATTATTATTGAACACCAGTAATTAAGCAAGCATGGAAATCGAATAAATCTTGTAACATGAATTTGGAAAATAATTTTGTCCTACATTTCAAGTTGATTTTCCTGCACTTTAAGTATGAGTATAAGTATTTCATTATGAAACGCCATCAGTCTTTATGCATCATAGTATTAATCTAGAAATCATTCTTACTTATATTCTTACTTCAAATGTGTTTAAAACCCGAAGGTTTTGCCGCCCTCACTATAAGGACATGGTGTTCCTATTGCAAGATTAATCCGTCTATTCATATCCCACCTTGTCAAATCCATTTTAATATTATTTCCATCTACACCCCTAGGGCCTCCCCAAAGGTCAAATTTTTCCATGGTCTCCCAACTTTTAACACTTATATTATATCTAAATTCGCCCATATTGTCATGCCCTGCCCATCTCAAACGTCTGGATTTAAATCAAGTTTAATTATGTCAGGTGAAGAATACAATACGTGAGTTCTGTGTTGTATAAGTTCTCCATGAATTTACTTCATCCCTCTTAGCCCCAAATATTTTCCTAAGTACCTTATTCTCAAACACTCTTAACCTATGTTCCACTATCAGAGTGATGAAATTTCACAACCATACAGAACAAGTAATATAACTGTTTTATAAATTCTAATTTCAGATTTTTTGACAGCAGACTAGATGATAAAAGCTACTCAACCGAATAATAACATGCATTTCCCATATTTATTCTGCGTTTAATTTCCTCCCGAGTGTCATTTATATTTGTTAATGACTGTTGCTCCAAGATATTTGAATTTTTCCACCTCTTCGAAGGATAAATCTCCAATTTTTATATTTCCATTTGTACAATATTCTGGTCACGAGACATAATCATATACTTATCTTTTCGGGATTTACTTCAAACACGATTTTCGCTTTACTTGCTTCAAGTAAAATTTCCGTGTTTTCCTAATCGTTTGTGGATTTTCCTAACATATTCACGTCATCCGCATAGACAAGAAGCTGATGTAACCCGTTCAATTCCAATTTGCCCGTTATCCTGAACTTTCCTAATGGCTTTTTATTCTAAAGCAAAGTTAAAAAGTAAAGGTGATAGTGCATCTCCCTGCTTTAGCCCGCAGTGAATTGGAAAAGCATCAGATAGAAACTGACGTATACGGACTCTGCTGTATGTTTCACTGAGACACATTTTAAGAAATCATTCTACAGAAATATAATCCCTGTTCCAGCTGTCCAAGTCACTGCATGAAGTTCCTAAATATACACCAGTAAATGTGAGCAAGCATGGGAATGTATTAGATCTTTCAATGAATTAAAAAAAAATAATCTACATTTCAGTTGTCATTCCAGCCCTGTCAGTATGACTAGAATCATTTCTTATGTAAAACTTTTTAAAAAGCACTGTCAGTGCTGTCTAAACCCTGCCTTATATTCTGCAAAGCACCATCCGTGTTGTATAAGTTCTGGCAAGAATTTAGCAATCACTATACAGGACTGATGTTCCTATTGTAGCTGTCCGTGTGTCCCTATCATGTCGTCACAGATTTTTCAATATCACTACACCCTTAGGGACATGAAAATGGAATAAATCTTGCATGGAATTCAGAGCTTCTTTATACTAAATTCAAGTCGTCATTGCTGCCCTGTAAGGATGATTGTAAATCAAGTTATTGTGATAAATCACTAACCTAAATAGCTCTCGGTGTTGTATGGCATGAATTTAACAACCATTATGCAAGACCAGAGCTCCCCTATTGCAGTTTACCAGGTGCCACTATCAAGTCATGAAACATTGCTCAATGTCACTTAACCCAACAAGCATTGCAATCTGAGTAGATCTAATTTCCATTTGCAGAAAACTATCCTAATAGCCAGATGTAATTCCTACCCTATAAGAAGAATTGTAATGTAATTTATTACAGTATGAAAAACAGTTAGCAAAAGCCCTGTCATTCCTGTATCAGACCTGGCATCAATTTAGCACTTCATATTGCAAGTTTAGAATCACGAATGCAATTGTCCAATTATCTATATGAGGTCGTGAAACATTATTCAACACCAGTACACTTAAGCAAGCATGGAAATCTAATAAAACTTGTAAAAAAATTTGGATAATAATTTTATCCTACACTACAAGTCTTTTCCTGCCTTCTATGTATGAGTACAAGAAATTTACTATGAAAGACCACTAAGCAGAGTACTATATACATACTTACTTAATGGCTTTTAAGGAACCCGGAGGTTCATTGCCGCCCTCACATAAGCCCGCCATTGGTCCCTATCCTGAGAAAAATTAATCCATTCTCTATCATCATATCCCACCTCCCTCAAATCCATTTTAATATTATCTTCCCATCTACGTCTCGGTCTCTCTAAAGGTCTTTTTCCCTCCGGCCTCCCAACTAACACTCAATATGCATTTCTGGATTCGCCCATATGTGCTACATGCCCTGCCCATCTCAAACGTCTGGATTTAATATTCCTAATTATGTCAGGTGAAGAATACAATGCGTGCAGTTCTGTGTTGTGTAACTTTTTCCATTCTCCTGTAACTTCATCCCTCTTAGCCCCAAATATTTTCCTAAGAATATTATTCTCAAACACTTTCCTTTGCTGTGGTCGTGCCAGAGAATCAGTCCCATTCCGAGACTTATTTGAAGGATTCGTAACAAGCTGTTTTTTACGGTGAAGGGTTGTTAGCCCTTCGCCCAACCCCCAAGCTGGAGGATATCAATTTCATCAGCTGTCCGTGACTGCTTATTCAATATATTCACAGCTACCCTCCATATCTGGAGGCCGTCTCCTCAATCCGCAACCTGAGGACGCGCCATGCCATGGTGATAGGGACCCACAATATTATATACATCCTGGTATTAATTTAGAAATCATTATGCAGAAACAGGAACCCACTTCCAGCTGTCCAACTCTCTGTATGATATCGTCAAACATTATTGAGCACCAGTAAGCATAAACAAGCATGCAAATCTAATAGATCTTGCTATGAAATTAGAAAAATATATTCTACATTTCAATTGTCTCTCCCGCCATATAGCAAGGAGTAGAAATTCATTTCTCATATAGAGCTCTATGTAAGAGAACTCTTAATGTTGCATACTTTATTAATTTATTCCAAAATTAACGGAACACTATAGTCCTTATTGCATCTGTGCAAGTGTGAAAATAAAGTCGTCAATTACTTTCCAAAGCAAAAAGAACTAACTGACATTTCTGATCTAGAATTCTAGTTTTTTTTTTTTTTTCCCAATTGCAAACTTTTATGAATGAGCTTAGTCAGTAATGCGGCTTTATGAGTTGTAGATCAAGTCATTTTTTATGTAAAATCAGCAGAAAAGGCACAGTCAGTGTTGTATAAGTCCTGGCAAGAATTTAGCAATCACTATACTGAATTACAATCCCTAATGCAGGTGTTCACGTGTCACTAACATAACGCCAAAAATTTTTCCACACCACTTCACCTATAAAAACATGACAATGCAGTAAGTCTTGTATCAAATTTGGAAATTATTTATACAACACTCAAGTCGACATTCCTGCCCTCCAAGTAGCAGAGTAAAGTAAGTTATTATAAAAAATCAATAACTTAAGAAGAACTGTCAGTGCTGTGCAAGTCCATCAAATATTATTGAACACCAGTCAAGGTAAGCAAGTATGGTAATCTAATAGATTCTGTTATGTAAATGGATAAAAGTATTCTACATTTCAGTTGTCATTCCTGTCCTATAGCAAGGGATGTACGTTCATTCCTCATGTATAGCTCTTTAAAAAGCACTATCTATAAAGCCCGGCTTAGTTTTTTCCACTTTAATGCTACACTAGAGTCCTTATTGCAGCTGTCCAACTATGAGAATGAACTCGTCAATTATTTTACAAAGCAAAAACACCTAACAAAGCATTTCAGACCTACTATTCTATGTTTTTCATAGATGTAAACATTTATCAAATAGCTCAGTCGATAAAACAGCTTTATGGGTTGCAGATTAAGTCATACCAGTATCTTAGGTACGCAAAATCAGCAAATAGAAGCACTGTCAATGTTACATAAGTCCTGGCAAGAAATTAGCAATCACTACTAAGTGAGTGCTCGTAAAGCTACCCCACCTACCGGTGGGAGGCCTTAGCCCTCAAGGGATGTTATAGGCTAAATTCATTCATTCATTAAGAGCCAGAATCGCTATTGCATCACTATGATATCGTCAAAGATTTTTTAACACCACTGCACTTATAAACACATGAGACTAATAAATCTTGCATGGAATTTGAAGAATACTTATACTACACTCAAGTTGTCATGTCAAGTTTTGAGTTGTAGATCAAGGTATTTTTATGTAAAATCAGCAGGAAAAGGCACTGTCAAAGTTATATAAGTCCTGGCAAGAATTTAGCAATCACTATACAGAACTAGAATTCCTATTGCAGCTGTCCATCTGTCACTAACATGTAGAGCAAGATTTTTAAACACCATTTCACCTATACAGACATGAGATTGCAATAAGTCTTGTATCAAATTTGGAGAATATTTATACTACACTCAAGTCGTCATTCCTGTCCTATAAGTAGGAGCGTAAAATAAGTTATTATCAAAAATGAATAAATTAAAAACTGTTAGTGCTGTACAAGTCCTGGCACGAATTTGTCAATCATTATACAAGACAAGATCCTAACTATTGCAGTTCACCAAGTACCAGTATCAGTATGAAGTCTTCAAACATTATTGAATACCAGTCGAGGTAAGCAAGCATGGGAATCTAATAGATTTTGCTATGAAATTCGAAAAAGATTATTCTGCATTTCAGTTGTCATTCCTGCCCTGCAGGAAGGAGTTTAAATTCATTTCTCATATATAGCTCGTTTAAAAAGCAACTTCAATGTTGTATGAAGCCTGGCTAAATTTTTTCCACTTTAATGTAACACTAGAGTCCTTACTACAACTGTGCAAGTTTGAGAATAAAGTTATCAATTACTTTTCGAAGCAAAAGCAACTAACAAAACATTTCAGACCTACAGTTCAAATTTTTGTTCCCAATTCTAAACATTTATGAAATAGCTCAGTAGGTAAAGCAGTTTTATGGGTTGCAGATTAAGTAATATTTTATTTGAAGTCACCAAAAAGAAGCACTGTCAGTGTTGTGTAAGTCCTGGCAAGAAATTAGCAATCACTATTCAGAATTAGAATCTCTATGGCATCATTCTGTCCATGTGTCATTCTAATATCGTCAAAGATTTTTCAACACAACACCACTACACCTATATACACACATGAGAATGTAATAAATCTTGATGAAATTTGGAGAATATTTATACTACACACAAGTTGTCATTCCTGTCCTGTAAATATGAGCCTAAAATAAATTATTATAGAAGACCAGTCATTTAAATAACTGTCAGTGTTGTGTACTTCCTGACATGAATTTAGAAATCCTTATGAAAGACTAGACCCCCCCTACTGCAGTTTACCAAGTGTCAGTATCAAGTCGTCAAAAATTACTCAACAACACTTAATCTAACGAGCATTGCAATGTTATTAGCTCTACTTTCAATTTGGAGGTCCAACTATGAGACTAATATCGTCAAAAAAATTTCAAGGCAAAAAAGCCTAAAAAAGGCATGACAGAATTAAAATTCTCAACTTTTTCCATTTATGCATAAGCTAACTCGGTAATGGAGCTTCATATATTATAGATTTTGTGATTTTGTAGAGTAAAGGCTATAGTGATGGGCACTTTAAGGTGCATTAAAACAAATATTAGGTAGAAAACATGCAATTTTCTGGGTTATCATTCTCAATTTTTGCAATAAACTCCTAAATGTATTTACTATTGTTTGTCACAAGAAATAAATGACAATAATGTGTCTGATCCTTTCGAAATTACATCAATGTTCAAATGGAAGAAAAACATAGTGATGGGCAGTCAAACATCTAACTTTGGCACTTTGATATATAGTGATGGGCACATCAATATTATAATATAAAACTGAGACAATTACTTATAAATTTAGGTTAATTTATATTTCCAACAACTAGGATACTCCTCACTCTATTAATGTTGTAATTATAATCCAAATTTTTTTACAGCAATCTATAATCCTACACATTTGCACTTTTTTTCCTAATAAAATTTTCTTACACGTTTCTTGCAAAAGTACATATTCTCTTCTTGTAAATTATTTTTTTCAGGAAATACCATGTCACTTATTATTTAACACCGGCCGCATTCTAACAAAGTCCTGATTAAAACAGCTTATTGGACTCTTCTGACCTAGGTGAAGTGTCTTTTCTTCTCTAATATGATTGTACCAGTAACAGCACTAGTAGTTGTATGAAAAGTTTGGTCACGTAGAAGGGTCACAAGTAAACTAGTGTTTTGTGACCTTTCTCGAGAGTTTAATAATGATAGTTCAGTAACTTTTTCCAAACCTGTTACTTGTTTTATCTATTAAGCACTTCTTTTACGCTTAGCTTTTTTCCCCTCCATTATTCATCTCCCTTTTTCGTTTTCTCTCCTTTTTTCTTTGTTCTTCTGCCTTCTTTTTTCTTTCTAATCTTAAAAAGAGTTCTCGATTTCAATGAAGTTACAATGGCATCTTTCAGTTTTATGATTTACTTTGCTTTTGCAGTTTCTGGCCATACCAAGCAATCCTCCAATGTACGGACTTATGGTCGTCTGAATGTATCATTTTCTTGACTGTTGAGATTTTTTCAGGCGTCTTTTTAATAAATTATCTTGTTGAATGCTGATATTAGCACCCGACCTTCTCTCTGGTAATGTTCATTACTTGCTTTCTATAGTATTTCACTTTTATTTTGACTGCATAAATTTCTTTCAACTATTTCTTCGATCTCTTATGGCTCATCTTTTTTCATTCCTTGCCACTACATTCATGTTATAAATCATTATTTCTTCTGTTTCTATGGAGGTTTCATTTCATTCTAGATATTTTTGATTTTAGGCTTATCTTCAGCAACTCCTTGCCAGTCTTTCATCTGTAAATTTTCAAGTCCATTGCACCCTTTTTCTAAACACTTTGTAAAGCCAATGTTGTTGGAAATCCTGGATAAAAGGTTGGTTGCTAAGATTCCATTTTTCAGTATGTAAGATTTTACGGAACACTTTAGAATTTCATTTAGTACTGGTGAAAAAGGTTTTCCCCCTTTATGATTGATTCAGTTTCTAGAAACCATTTCTTAGATTGTCTTCATTCACATTTGAATTTGTCTTCGTCAACCCTGTACTATTTGCTCTGAAATAATAGCATTACTTTGGAGGAAAGCTTATATCTTTCCTTTTACAAGCATTATTCTTAAAAGGAAGTAGCAAAATTATAGATTTGTCCTGCCCCTTAATATACCTTTACAATATTGATCTTGCTAGCACAAACTTCTCAGCAGAAGTTTCAATCCTGTGAACATCCTGAACTGGTGCAACAGATAACATCAACTGATCTTTAATTTTAATTAATTTTTCCAATATTGTGCGTTTTGAGATTGAAAGAAAAATAGAACTATAGAGTCCGACTTCGGATGTAACCTACGATTAATAATAGACTAAACAGGAAGGACTAGTTACCAATGGCTATCAGTTTTATATCATTGAACTAGCAATGGCCACTTACAAATATTTAGTGCCCATCACTGTATAGAATAGTTTTAAAAAATCAGTTTTAAAATACTCCCTCTGTCCCACAATAATTGTCCATTACGCTTTTATTTCTTGTCCTATAATAATTGTCCGATATCCATAATTTTACACTGGTGTTTACATAGGAGCAAAATGAAACACATAAATGAGTAATACAACTGTATTACTCCAGAATCCGTACAAAATTGTCACTCAATTAGTAAAAGAAAAAAATTATTAGTCCGGGATCTGTATAAATTGGCCAATCATTGAGCCAAAAAAAGAACATGAATACTACTCGTACAACTTTATGACTCCAGGATCAGTACAAATTGGCTAGTCATTGAGCCAAAATAAATACTCCTAGGAGTGCAACTTTATTAACTGCAGGAGTAGTACAAATTGACCAAGAAGTGAAACAAAGAAAAACATTCTCCTACGAGTACAGACGAAAGAATTGCCTTTTAGACCAGAAAAGTTGTCATTCTAACAACTTGCCTATAACCACAGATCTACTGCTGCAGTGCTACTGTAGCCTCATCGTAAATATTCCGAGGACACTCCAAGCGAGATGGCAGGACGTTGAAGTGGTCCAGGTGGTCCAGGTGCCCCTTCTGCATATGGGGAATCTTGTTGTTCTTCCCGTTATTGACTTTCATTATTTCAATAAGACTGAACTACAAAGTGAGGAAGACGTTGTTGAGCTTGTTGCGTGTCAGCTGAGAGAAGGCTGTTTCAATGGCAGCGATCAATTCATCAGTAGTTTGTGGAGCTGACTGATGCTGGAGAGACTGAATTGCCCGGAAGTAACCCAGATCTAAAACATTCATATTCAGACTGTTTGGCGGTTGGCACACGAGTTCCAAAGTGATTCCACTGGCTGCTGCAGCGTCCATCCAGGTGGGGTCATTGGGAGCAATATGAGGACGCGCATTGTCCTGCTGAACTGACACCTGAATTCTCCCTGTACGCGGTCCAGGAGGCCATTTTGCATTTATTGCTGGGGTTAATTTGGTGATGAGCATGAATCCACTTTCCAACGATTACCGCCCCCATTGCCAAATGCAGCGTGCTATTCTTTTACCGACATGAAATTTCACTGCCACACCTGTTATGGCACCTTTCTTCACTAAGTAGCCATAGTGTTTTTCAATAAAAACTCCTATACCGCCTGCCGTTCAGTGTCTGTAAGGTTCTTGTTACCCCTGTCACTCACTACCGCCAGTTGTGTTCCCAGGATGTCCATGTCAGTTCAAACGTACGTACTCGCTGCAGGAGTATGCTCTACTAACGATTTCCAGCTTGCTTTGCTACACTGGTTTGTATACAGTGCCACACCGGTGAGTTGAAAACCAATACCCACTTTCGATAATCTTCTGGGAGGTGTGTGTTGCTTGTCTCAATAAGATCACGTTATTGCTCTGCATAATCTTGTGCACTGATCTACAGCGCTTCTCCTCATGCGTGCACTTTTCATCTGCCCTGCCGTCTGTAATTACTATAATACCATTTCGGCGTACCGGACAATTATTATGGGACAGAGGGAGTAATACATTTGTCGTATCAAGATCTACAAATATGACTATATGATAAACAAGTTATATTATATAAAACTATAAGAAACAGTGATGGGCATACTGTGTCCATCACTCTATATCACGCGAGTTTTAGTACATAGTGATGGGCATGGGCCATTAAGACACAATAAATCGTTATTTCAGAATTAAAACCACTTTTCTCTACTGAGATACACTAAACGGAGTTAAAGATCAAGCTTTGAACACAATACAGAAAACAACAAAACCTCCAAACACCATTTATGACAGCAATTAACACTAAAAAATAATTAATTTTAAGTGATGACAAACATGGGCATGCACATGGTCACAATGAATTTTAAACTGAAGTTTCCCATAAGCTCTTAGGATATAGATTATGCGCGGGAATGTATGCTAACAGTGCTGCGAATCATATGGAACAAAAAGGAACTGAATTCTAAGCTGCAAATCCTTATTACAATCATAAATAATTTACTGTGCCCATCACTGTAAGGGTGCCCGTCATAGGTGCCAGTACTGTTATTGCAAGTTATCTTGAACTTTCTGAGCGGGAACAGAGGGGCAGAGGGAAGGAAGTGCGTAATGTGGATGGAGCCAACTGAGTTGTTTGCGCATGCTCCGCATCATAATCTCTTGTCAAGAAACATAGGGCTACTTCCTTCACTGCGTACCAGTAGTGTTAACATGGAGCAGCAATCACAGGGTAGTAATTATGGTGAAATCACACCATGCACCGCGGAGAAAAAGTAACGCTGTTATCCATAGCAGAGAAAGAGAAATTATCGCAAATATAATTATATGTTGAGCGGAAGAAAAATTAAACAAATGTTTGCTGGAACCTCTTGATAAGGAATATGAGAGAGTGGCTAAATACTCTGGCAAAGGTATTAGTTCCGTGAAGAGAATTAAGAATAATATTGAATTAGAACCGAATGAACCTCACACTACTACGAGAAAGAATAGATTACCGTTACGTAATGTTTAGAAATTATTGCTATAATAGCTATGTACAATAGTGTGTGTACTGTGAGCGGCATAATGAATGACTGTTGTAAGTTATTATTTTGTTACAGTTCTGCAAAACATATTACTTCATTCCAGAATTAGGACTTGTGTAAAGTTGAAGTGGACGACTTCGATCAACATTCATTCGGGATATAATCAAAGAATTCTATCTTGTTCAGAAAATAGTACCTACGATTAAGAAGATAATTCCGAATGGATGATGCCATTGACGAAATAATAATTAATTTTGGACCAAGCGTTGAAGACTATGACGATGATGGCAGTAATGATAGGGATATGGATTGTGTATAATTGTAAATTAATGTAAATTCAAATAATAAGCCTGTAAAATATTGTTATAAGAATATGTACATATCAGCTCTAGGTGTAAGTTATGTAGGCCTATATAATATATAGAAATAGCTGTAGTAACTCCGCCATTGCCGGTCCCTAGCCCAGATGGGCGAGGAGGAGTGTACACACGATTATATTTAAATATTTACTCATTACAGGTTAATTAAAACCTGCAACGAAACCATGTTATCCTCTCAAAACCGGAGTGTCGTGAGATGATGATGTCTGTAATGAACCAAGTTCTTTTACAGTAGAGAGCCGTAAAGTGTAAGAACCAACGTTTTCTGAAAAGAGTCACATTACCCGAGGGAGGGGCATACTTGCTGTGCCATTACGTTGATGAGTACATGTCGTACCGAGCAGTTCGAAAGACAGACTTAGGGGATGTAATGTTCAAGATAACTTGCAATAACAGTACTATGTAAAATCAGCAAACAAAAGCACCATCCGTGTTGTATAAGTCCTGGCAAGAAGAATTTAGCAATCACTATACACGACTGGAGTTCCTATTGCAGCTGTCCGTATGTCACTATGATGTCGTTATAGATTTTTTCAATACCACTACACCCCCAGGAATATGAGAATGAAATAAAATCTTGCATGGAATTCGGAGCTTATTTATACTAAATTTAAGTCGTCATTCCTGCCTTGTAAGGATAATCGTAAATCAAGTCAATGTGGTAAATCACTAACCTAAATAACTCTCGATGTTGTGTAAGTCCTGGCATGAATTTAGCAATCATTATGCGAGACTAGAAACCTTATTGTAGCTGTCCAATTATTATCTGTACGATGTCGTGAATCAATATTGAATGCTAGTACACTTAAGCAAACATTGGAGTCTAATAAATCTTGCTATGAATTTGGGAAAGAAAATTTTTTTACACTTCACTTCTCTTTCCTGCTCTATAGGATTGAATATAAAGTCATTGCTCTGGTAAAATTGATTAAATAAATCGCTCTCAGTCTTGTATAAACCCTGGCTTAATTTTTTCAAATTTATGCAACACTAAGAGTCCTTATTTCAGCTGTCCAAGTATGACTAACAAGTCCTGAACTACTTTTCAAGACAACTACACCAAAAAAAAAAGTACAGGAGGCCTACAATTCTACATTTTTTTACTCGTAGTATATTTACGCAAGAGCTCAGTTGGTAATGCAGCATTGAGATTTGTAGTTCAAGTCACTCTTATGTGAAATCAGCAAACGAAAGTATTGTGAATGCTCTATAAGCCCTGGTATGAATTTAGCAACAACAATTTAGATCTGGGCCCCTCAATCAAAGCTGTCCAATTACCAGTATGAAGTCGTCAAAGATTATTCAACACCACTACACCTTTACAAACATGAGAATGTAATAAGTCTTGCATGAAAATTGAAAAATATTTATACTACACTTAATTCGTCATTCCTACCCTGCAATTATGAGCACCAAGTTAGATATAATTAAAAATTAATAACACTAATGACTGTCAGTGTTGTACAGTAAAACCTCGATAAGATGCGCCTGCTTATTACACCATCCCATGTAATACACTTTTTTTGTCCGGTCCCTGCACATTTCATATATAACGCCTTTATAAAATACTCTGTTTGTTGCGCTCATTTCCCGCATAATACACTTATTTTGTGAAATATTTTCGATGTAATTTTCAGCAATGTAC
>JAJSOF020000011.1:40886218-40902881 GCA_025594305.2 Periplaneta americana
TGAATAGTAGTTCAGGACTTGTTACTCATACTTGGACAGCTGAAATAACGACTCTTAGTGTTGCATAAATTTGAAAAAATTAAGCCAGGGTTTATGCAAGACTGAGAGCGATTTGTTTAATCAATTTTACCAGAGCAATGACTTTATATTCAAACCTATAGAGCAGGAAGAGAAGTGAATGTAGAAAATTTTTTTTTCCCAAATTCATAGCAAGATTTATTAGATCCATTGTTTGCTTACATGTACTGGCGTTGAATAGGTTACATCAGCTTCTTGTCTATAATTAATGACGCTGAATATGTTGGAGAAAATGACACAAACGATTAGGAAAACACGGAAATTTTGATTTTCCATAAGCGATCGGTTTGGATGTAAATCCCGAAAAGACAAAGAATGATTATGTCTGCAATGAGCATAGAATATTTACGAAATGGAAATATAAAAATTGGAGATTTATCCTTTAGGAAGTAGGTGTTGAAACATTCAAATATCTTGGAGCAACTGTAACAAATATAAATGACACTCGGGAGCTGAAATTAAACAAGACTTGCAGAATAAATATGGGAAATGTGTTGATTTTATAAAAATTCGGTTGAGAAGCTCTTACTCATCCAGTCTGCTGTCCAAAAATCTGAAAGTTAGAATTTATAAAACAGTTATATTACCGGTTGTTCTGTATGGTTTGAAACTTGGACTCTCACTCTGAGAGAGGCAATGTAGGTTAGGGTGTTTGAGAAAAGGTTTAGGAAAATATTTGGGGCTAAGCGGGATAGTTAAGGAGAATGGAGAAATTTACACAACGCAGAACTGCACGCATTGTATTCTTCACCTGACATAATTAAGTAACATTATTTCAGACGTTTGAGATGGGCAGGGCATGTAGCACGTATGGGCGAATCCAGAAATGCATATGATGTCCAGTTGTAGAGGGAAAAAGACCTTTAGGGAGGTCGAGATTAGATGGAGGATTTGTGATTCACGACATCGTACAGATAATAATTGGACAGCTAAAATAAGGTTTCTAGTCTCGCATAATGATTGCTAAATTCATGCCAGGACTTACACAACACCGAGAGTTATTTAGGTTAGTGATTTACTACAGTGACTTGATTTACGATTATCCTTACAAGGCAGGAATGACGACTTGAATTTAGTATAAATAAGCTCCGAATTCCATGCAAGATTTTATTTCATTCTCATGTCCCTGGGGGTGTAGTGGTATTGAAAAAATCTATGACGACATCATAGTGACATACAGATAGCTGCAATAGGAACTCCAGTCGTGTATAGTGATTGCTAAATTCTTGCCAGGACTTCTACAACACGGATGGTACTTTTGTTTGCTGATTTTACATACGAGGGGGATCCAGGAAATAGCGACCGTTTTGTTGTAATAATTAAAAAAAAATATATTTATTTGAAGAAACAAAGTCTGTTACATAACTGAAGCTTCCTTTACTTCTCTACATAATCACCACCTACATTTAAACGTTTGTCATATCTGTTCACTAGCTTTAGAATTCCCGTGTTATACTCCTCTGCTGCCAGTTCATTAAGCCAGGTGTTCACTGTCTTCTTCAACTCTTCATCACTTCCAAAATGCGTACCACCCAGAAAGTCTTTCAGCTTAGTGAAAAGATGAAAATCGCTAGGAGCAATGTCTGGACTATAGGGCGGATGATCAAAGATTTCCCAACCGAATTGATCCAGCAATTATCGAGTTGAAGCAGCAGTGTGCGGGTGGGCGTTGTCGTGAAGAAGCACAACTCCTCTCGAAAGCATTCCTCGCCTCTTGTTTTGGATGGCTTGCTATAGTTTTTGTAAAAGTCTCACAATAACGATTTGCATTGATCGTAGTGCCTTTTGGCATGAAATCCAGCAAAAGAACACCTTTGCGATCGCAAAAGACAGTAGCCATGACTTTTTGTGTTGAGAGAGTCTGTTTGAATTTTCTCGGTTTCTTGGGTGATGAGGGATGATGGCACTGACGTGATTGGCGCTTGGTGTCTGGGGTGTTGTGAGACACCCAGGTCTCATCACCAGTCACAATTTGATCAAGAAAGGCGTCTCCATCTGTGTGATATCGCATCAAGAATGTCAATGCTGAGGCCATTCTCTGAGTTTTGTGTTGGTCACTCAGTTATGTGGAACCCATTGTGCACAGATTTTGTGGTAGCCAAGATGTTGCGACACAATTTCACCAAGCAAAGAACGAGAAATGTCAGGAAAGGCAATATGCAATTCGTCGAGTGATGTGCGCCTGTCTTGCAAGATTCTGTCGTTCACTTTAGTCTTCAGGTCTTCTCATGATGAGTGATGGGCGTCCAGGTCCAGTTTCTCGTGGACATTTGTTCGCCCATTGTTGAACATTTCGCACCATTTTCTCACATTTCTTTCATTCATTACAGTATCACCATACACTTCTTTCAATTGCCGGTAAATTTCTGCAGGTTTCAAATGCCGGGCATTCAAAAATCGAATCACACTCCTCACCTCACAGTCGGCGGGATTATCAATCACGTCGTTCATTTTGAAGTAATACAAAATGCACAATGGTGACTTGTTGCAACCAGTACTCACAACATTATGAGAACACATGTTAAGGAAGCCAGTTGACCTTCAAACAAGGAAGGGGAGTCAGCTGCGCGGACGGGTATGCGCGAACAGTCGTTATTTCCTGGATCCCCCTCGTAGTAATGATGGGCTCCCTTACAGTGATGGGCACAGTAAATTATTTATGATTGTAATAATTTGCAGCGTAGAATTCAGTTCCTTTTTGTTCCACATGATTCGCAGCACTGTTGGCATACATCCCCGCGCATAATCTATGTCCTGAGAGCTTATGGGGAACTTAAATTTAAAATTCATTGTGACCATGTGCATCCCCATGTTTATCATCACCTAAAATTAATTATTTTTTAGTGTTCATTGCTGTCATAAATAGTGTATGGAGGTTTTGTTGTTTTCTGTATTGTGTTCGAAGCTTGATCTTTAACTCTGTTTAGTGTATCTCAGTAGAAAAAAGTGGTTTTAATACTGAAATAACGGTTTATTGTGTCTTAATGGCCCATGCCCATCACTATGTACTAAAACTCGCGTGATATAGAGTGATGGAACAGTATGCCCATCACTGTTTTTTTTAACTTGTTTATCATACATATTTGTAGATCTTGATACGATAAATATATTATTTTAAAACGGATTTTTAAAACTATTCTATACAGTGATGGGCACTAAATATTTGTAAGTGCTCATTGCTAGTTCAGTGATATAAAACTGATAGCCATTGGCAACTAGTCCTTCATGTTTAGTCTATTATTAATCGTAGGTTACAGCCGAAGTGGAACTCTAAGGTGATAGTTCTATGTATGATTTGAAGCTTTCTCGGCATTGGGCTAATATGTTTTCACGGGATATCAGCGAAGTTAAAATTTTGGAATGTTCCAAGCTTTCAACTGCGATCTCTGCAGCCATCTTCAGGGAAGTTGTGTCTGGACAGAAAGTCGTAGGTTATATAGATGTTAGGCTGTCTCAGGTGATACGGGATTGGTTGATGGATCGGCCAATCCGGGGCTGGGAATTATCATTTCTCGTAAGCTCCGCCCCTTCCGGGATTCCTGTGTGAAGTTTGGCGGGTGGCGAGCCCTGTTCCGCCGGTTGGAATCAGTTGTCGTCCTCTGTCCGTGATCTTGATGACCTTGATTGTAAGAGGGCCTGATTGGTCCAAGGCCGGTGTCCATGCCTGACTGAGCTGTAATCCACTGTCTCTGTTAAAGTTGTTTTTCTTCAGCTTAATCTCTATGGCCTCCTTGATTGTACGATCCCAGTAGTGGCTTGATTTGTTAATGACCTTGGTGTGGTCAAACAGTATTTTATGCTCCTTTTCTATGCTGTGTTGCGCCACTGCAGATTTTTCCAGGTAATAGAGCCTCAGGTTCCTCTTATGCTCTTTGATTCTGTCTTCTATTGTGCGGCCAGTCTTTTTATGTATACTTCGCCGCACTCACATGGAATCTTGTAAATCCCTTTGTCCTTAGGCTCTGACTGTTTTAATGACGTAGATGACTATGAATTTTGCTCTGTTTTTGGATGGTTTTAATATTTACCTTCTGAGGATTTTGCTTTATTTTGCATGAGATGCTCACCAGAATGGAATGAAATTTTTCTTTGTCGGTTTTGCTTGCTGTCTAAGTCTATTGTGTTACTTCTCGTGGAAGCTTGTTTAAGGGCTTTGTTGATGTCTCTCCGGCTGTAGTTGTTTTGTTGTAGTGTTCTACGTAGATGGTCCATTTCTGCAGGCAAGTTGTTGATATCGGATATGACTATGGCGCGATGTAGTAGACTAGTCAGGACGGACTTCTTCTGCGAAGGGTGGTGGAGGCTGAGTGCATTCAGGTACAATGTGTGCGTGTATACGCCATGTGGGAGAGTACCATCTGCTTTTGTGTATGTGAATATCCAGGAATGGCAGTGAGCCCTCTGACTCCACCTCCATGGTGAACTGGATATTCGCGTGGATGCTGTTGAGGTGTTGTAGAAACACTCGGCTGATATCTATAGTTCTAGTTTGCTTTCAATCTCAAAACGCACAATATTGGAAAAATTAATTAAAATTAAAGATCAGTTGACGTTATCTGTTGCACCAGTTCAGGATGTTCACAGCATTGAAACTTCTGCTGAGAAGTTTGTGCTACCGAGATCAATATTGTAAAGGTATATTAAGGGGCAGGACAAATCTATAATTTTGCTATCTCCTTTTAAGAATAATGCTTGTAAAAAAAAAAAAGTATAAGCTTTCCTCCGAAGTAATGCTATTATTTCAGAGCAAATAGTACAAGGTTGACGAAGACAAATTCAAATGTGAATGAAGACAATCTAAGAAACGGTTTCTAGAAACTGAATCAATCATAAAGGAGGAAAACCTTCACAAAGAAAGAATTTTTCACCAGTACTAAATGAAATTCTAAAGTGTTCCGTAAAATCTTACATACGGAAAAATGGAATCTTAGCAACCGACCTTTTATCCCGGATTTCCAACAACATTGGCTTTACAAAATGTTTAGAAAAAGAGTGCAATGGACTTGAAAATTCACATATAAAAGACTGGCAAGGAATTGCTGAAGATAAGCCTAAATATCTAGAATGAAATGAAACCTCCATAGAAACAGAAGAAATAATGATTTATAGCATGAATGTAGTGGCAAGGAATGAAAAAGATGAGCCATAAGAGATCGAAGAAATAGTTGAAAGAAATTTATGCAGTCAAAATAAAAGTGAAATACTATAGAAAGCAAGTAACGAACATTACCAGGGAGAAGGGCGGGTGCTAATATCAGTATTCAACAAGATAATTTACTAAAAAGACACCAGAAAAAAATCTCAACAGTCAAGAAAATGATACATTCAGATGACCATAAATCCATACATTGGAGGATTGCTTGGTATGGCCAGAAACTGCAAAAGCAAAATAAATCATAAAACTGAAAGATGCCATTCTAACTTCATTGAAATCGAGAACGCTTTTTAAGATTAGAAAGAAAAAAAGAAGGCAGAAGAACAAAGAAAAGAGGAGAGAAAACGAAAAAGGGAGATGAATAATGGAGGGAAAAAAGCTAAACGTAAAAGAAGTGCTTAATAGACAAAGCAAGTAACAGGTTTGGAAAAAGTTACTGAACTATCATTATTAAACTCTCGAGAAAGATCACAAAACACTAGTTTACTTGTGACCGTTTACTTGTGACCGTTCTATGTGACCAAACTTTTCAAGCAACTACTAGTGGTGTTACTGGTACAATCATATTAGAGAAGAAAAGACACTTCACCTAAGTCAGAACAGTCCAATAAGCTGTTTTAATCAGGACTCTGTTAGAATGCGGCCGGTATTTAAATAATAAGTGACATGGTATTTCCTGAAAAAAATAAATCTTAAAGTGTTCCACAAGGAGTGTCTTCAAGAAAACGTGAGGTGATAATAATTCACAAGAAGAGAATGTGCACTTTTGCAAGAAAAGTGTAAGAACATTTTATTAGAAAAAAAAGTGCAAATGTGTAGGATTATAGATTGCTGTAAAAAATTTGGATTATAATTGCAGTATTAATAGAGTGAGGGGTATCCTAGATGTTGGAAACATAAATTAACCTAAATTTGGAAGTAATTGTCTCAGTTTTATATTATAATATTGATGTGCCTATCACTATATATCAAAGTGCCCAAGTTAGATGCTTGATTGCCCATCACTATGTTTTTCTTCCATTTGAACATTGATGTAATTTCGAAAGGATCAGACAATTGTCAATTATTTCTTGTGACAAACAATAGTAAATACATTTAGGAGTTTATTGAAAAAAATTGAGAACTATAACGTAGAAAATTGTATGTTTTCTACCTAATATTTGTTTTAATGCACCTTCAAGTGCCCATCACTATAGCCTTTACCCTACAAAATCACAAAATCTATAATATATGAAGCTCCATTACTGAGTTAGCTTATGCATAAATGGAAAGAATTTAGAATTTTAATTTTGTCATGCCTTTTTTAGGTGTTTTTGCCTTGAAATTTTTTTTGATGATATTGGTCTCATAGTTGGAGTTCCAAATTGAAAGTAGAGCCAATAACCAGTGGCGGCTCCTGCGTATTTCTTAAGAGGAGGAAAGAAGGTAACAGGACGAAATGACACCTTGAATGAAACATGTTACAAATTAGCCAACATGCATACATGTAAGACCAGGTAGTGTTGGGGTTGATCTTCCTTCTTTATAGCAATAATCTGTTCTTATAAACTGAGTTTCCTAAATTTTCCAAAATATATAATGTTTTCACTTCCATTCATTGTTGAATAATTGCACAAATTAACAATTACAAGGAAATTCACCTCGCAGCATTTTTCGAGCATTACACGTGTTGGAAGAGACTATAGCTACTAACACGTAGTCGGAACCGTGGAAATGGGAATGGGAAATAACCTGAGGAAAGCGAGAACACTGCACCCACCCACGTGGTTTGTGTTGTCACATGTACATTTTAAAAGTTCAGTATCACATGCTTTTGAAGAATATCAGTTCTTGTAAAGTCATACTACCATTATTGTTCGAAGTTGCTGGTGGCCAACTAATTTTTTATGTTAAAAAATAATGTAGTTTGGAGTAATTATATATATATATATACATACATTATACATATAAAACATACATATAAAACTGACAACTTGGCTATTGCCCTGTCTAGTACACAATGCATGGAAGTGAATTTCAGGGGCCAAAAAGATCTGCGATACTAATGTAGAACTACTTCCTCTTTGTTTTATATAAACCCAACTTTAACTTTCAAATATCCACGAAAGTTTCAAACCATGAATAGTAGCTTCTATAAAGTGCAATGAATAATATTTTTGATTTATAATTTTTAAAAAAGTTTGTATGGTGTCTTTCATAGCGTTGGCGTTAAAACTGTTTTTATTGTGCCTCCTCCTAGATGTGTTATAGTCTGGTTGAATGCAAGATCGTTAGATGGCAGTGGTAGCGAGCTTGCTGCATGACCAGTCTGTTTCTATTTCCCGCCCATGCACTGATTCAGAGGAGGATCTCCTCCCTCTCCGTTATTTACTTACTTTAAAACTCTGCTTCTTTCTCTGGCTGCTAGTGCGCTGTTGTTTATGTCTGCTTTCTGCAGTAGAGGAGGAATGGAGTGCCTTTCCTCCACACAAACAATCTCGCATATTTCTCACAGTTTTCTAGCAGCACATGAGCGCGCATCGTTTAAAACTCGATCAATGAGGTTTTCTTATAGCTGTGAAATTAAAAATTATCGAATCTTCCTTGAATTTCAAGGCACATATTTTATTTGATATTTACTTTCAAAAGAAGAAAATGTGAAGAGGACGTTCCTCCCTTCCCTCCCCGAGGAACCGCCACTGCCAATAACATTGCAATGCTCGTTAGATTAAGTGTTGTTGAGCAATTTTTGACGACTTGATACTGACACTTGGTAAACTGCAGTAGGGGTCTAGTCTTTCATAAGGATTTCTAAATTCATGTTAGGAAGTACACAATGCTGACAGTTATTTAGATGACTGGTCTTCTATAATAATTTATTTTAGGCTCATATTTACAGGGCAGGAATGACAACTTGTGTGTGGTATAAATATTCTCCAAATTTCATCAAGATTTATTACATTCTCATGTGTTTATAGGTGTAGTGCTGTTGTGTTGAAAAATCTTTGACGATATCATAGTGACACACGGACAGATGCAATAGAGATTCTAGTTTTGAAGAGTGATTGCTAATTTCATGCCAGGACTTACACAACACTGACAGTGCTTCTTTTTAGTGACTTCAAGTAAAATATTACTTAATCTGCAACCCATAAAACTGCTTTACCGACTGAGCTATTTCATAAATGTTTAGAATTGGGAACAAAAATTTGAACTGTAGGTCTGAAATGTTTTGTTAGTTGCTTTTGCAGTTACAGACTGCTTACAGATGTGCACTCTTCTATCTCAGATATTTTTATTTTAGCAAGATGTGCAGCTAGTCGTGTCCCATAGCTAGTTTAAAGGCCACCACTGCTTCTTTCCTTGGTTTATTTTTATTTTTTTTTCCCATAGTTCTGTTATTTTCTCCCAATTATTCTCTTTTGCAAATTGAGAGAATTATTGTTCCCATGTTTTGAGGTTTTTGCTTGTGATGAATTTTCTGACTGAGTTGATCGTCGGGGTTCATTTCCTATGCTAACTTTAGTGCCTTGTTTAGCTAACTCATCTGTCTTCTCATTGCCTTCAATCCCGACCTTGGCAAGAATCCACTGGAATACAATAATTTTCTTTAATTTTTTTAGTTGTTGTAAATTATGTTCAATATCCTTAATCTAGTAGAGTGAGGCTATTGGTTGAATGGCAGCCTTCGAGTGTACAAGTATAACTGCTTTTTCGAATTTATGTGATCTGTAAATGAAGTTTTGTAGAGCTACATAAATGGCTTCTATTTTTCCATCATAATTGCTTTGGTATCAACCCACTGAAGTGTAGTGTGAGAAAAGTCTGCAAAATATTCCAGCGCCTACACCTATGTCTGTTTTTTTAGATCCATCAGTGAATACGTGTAACCATTGACCTTCCGGATATTTTTCATTCAGCATGCTAAGAGTATAGCATTTTATCATTGTTAAATTTGAGTCAGTCTTTTTAAGATTGTCTGGAATAGTTAGATTGACACTGATAGGGATGAAATGTAGTGGGTTTGAAGGTTTAGCAATAGTTTCATTTCATTTTGAACATTTTGTGTTTTCAAGATACTATATTACTGATTGTAGTTATTGGTGTTATTTGAGTTTATAACCGTTCATTAGAACATATTGGGGGTATCCAGCTTGTTCATTGTGAGACTTCCATCTTGATCAGGTTCACCGCAGCTTGTTTTTGAATTTCTTTTGGAAAGTAATTGACGGCATTATTCTCACACTTGCACATCACTGACAGTTTTTATCTTACTAATTTCTTTACGCTCCTACTTATAGGGCAGGAATGACGACTTGAGTGCCGGTGTAGTATAAATATTTTCCAAATTTGATGCCAGACTTATTGCATTCTCATGTCTGTATAGGTGAAGTGGTGTTTAAAAATCTTTTCTACATGTTAGTGACAGATGGACAGCTGCAATAGGAATTCTAGTTCTGTATAGTGATTGCTAAATTCTTGCCAGGACTTACTCTGACAGTGCCTTTTTCTGTTGATTTTACATAAAAGTACCTTGATCTACAACTCATAACTTGACATGACAACTTGAGTGTAGTATAAGTATTCTTCAAATTCCATGCAAGATTTATTAGTCTCATGTGTTTATAAGTGCACTGGTGTTAAAAATCTTTGGCAATATCATAGTGATGAAATAGCGATTCTGGTTCTTAATAGTGATTGCTAATTTCTTGCCAGGACTTATATAACATTGACAGTGCTTCTATTTGCTGATTTTGTGTACCTAAGATACCGGTATGACTTAATCTGCAACCCATAAAGCTGTTTTATCGACTGAGGTATTTGATAAATGTTTACATCTATGAAAACCTAGAACAGTAGGTCTGAAATGCTTTGTTAGGTGGTTTTGCTTTGTAAAGTAGTTGACGACTTCATTCTCACAGTTGGACAACTGCAATAAGGACTCTAATGTAGCATTACTTACTTACTTACTTACTGGCTTTTAAGGAACCCATAGGTTCATTGCCGCCCTCACATAAGCCCGCCATTGGTCCCTATCCTGAGCAAGATTAATCCAGTCTCTACTATCATATCCTACCTCCCTCAAATCCATTTTAATATTATCTTCCCATCTACGTCTCGGCCTCCCCAAAGGTCTTTTTCCTCCGGCCTCCCAACTAACACTCTATATGCATTTCTGGATTCGCCCATACGTGCTACATGCCCTGCCCATCTCAAACGTCTGGATTTAATGTTCCTAATTATGTCAGGTGAAGTATACAATGCATGCAGCTCTGCGTTGTGTAACTTTCTCCATTCTCCTGTAACTTCATCCTCTTCATCCCTTTTATTCTTATTCTTATTCTATATTCGCAGCTACCCTCCATATCTGGAAGTCTCCTCTATCTAATGTAGCATTAAAGTGGAAAAAACTAAGCCAGGCTTTATAGATAGTGCTTTTTAAAGAGCTATACATGAGGAAGGAATGTACATCCCTTGGTGTAGGGTAGGAATGACAACTGAAATGTAGAATACTTTTATCCAATTACATAACAAAATCTATTAGATTACCATGCTTGCTTACCTTGACTGGTGTTCAATAATATTTGAAGGAGGACTTGCACAGCACTGACAGTTCTTAAGTTATTGATGTTTTGTAATAACTTACTTTACTCTGCTACTTACAGGGCAGGAATGTCGTCTTGAGTGTTGTATAAATATTTTCCAAATTTGATAAAAGACTTACTGCATTGTCATGTTTTTGTAGGTGAAGTGGTGTGGAAAAATTTTTCGCGTTATGTTAGTGATACATGAACAGCTGCATTAGGGATTGTAGTTCTGTATAGTGATTGCTAAATTCTTGCCAGGACTTACACAACACTGACTGTGCCTTTTCTGGTGATTTTCCATAAAAAATGACTTGATCTACAACTCATAAAGCTGCATTACCGACTAAGCTCATTCATAAAAGTTTGGGGAGGGGGAACTAGAATTCTAGGTCAGAAATGTTTGTTAGTTCTGTTTGCTTTGGAAAATAATTGACGACTTTATTTTCACACTCGGACAGTTGCAATCTGTTAATTTGGAATAAATTAAGCCAGGTATTGTGCAACATTAAGAGTTCTCTTACGTAGAGCTCTATATGAGAAATTAATTTCCACTCCTTGCTACATGGCATGAGTGACAACTGAAATGTAGAATATATTTTTCTAATTTTATAGCAAGATCTATTAGATTTGCATGATTGTTTATCCTTACTGGTGCTCAATAATGTTTGATGATATCATACAGAGAGTTGGACAGCTGGAAGTGGGTTCCTGTTTCTGTATAATGATTTCTAAATTAATACCATGATGTATATAATGCTCTGCTTAGTGGTTTTTCATAGTAAATTTCTTGTACTCTTATATAGAAGGTAGGGAAAGACTTGTATTGAAGGATAAAATTATTATCCAAAATTTTTACAAGGTTTATTAGATTTCCATGCTTGCTTAAGTGTACTGGTGTTGAATAATGTTTGCCGACTTCATATAGATAATTGGACAATTGCATTCGTGATTCTAAACTTGCAATATGAAGTGCTAAATTGATTCCAGGTCTGATACAGGAATGACAGTGCTTTTGCTAACTCTTTTTCATACCGTAATAAATTACATTACAATTCTTCTTATAGGGTAGGAATTACATCTGGCTAGTAGGATAGTTTTCTGCAAATGGAAATTAGATCTACTCAGAGATTGCAATGCATGTTGGGTTGAGTGGCGTTGAGCATTGGTTCATGACTTGATAGTGGCACCTGGTAAACTGCAATAGGGGAGCTCTGGTCTTGCATAATGGTTGTTAAATTCATGCCGTACAACATGAGAGCTATTTAGGTTAGTGATTTATCACAATAACTTGATTTACAATCATCCTTACAGGGCAGCAATGACGACTTGAATTTAGTATAAATAAGCTCTGAATTCCATGCAAGATTTATTTCATTTTCATGTCCCTAGGGGTGTAGTGATATTGAAAAATTATGACAACATGATAGTGACACATGGATAGCTACAATAGGAACATCAGTCCTGTATAGTGATTGCTAAATTCTTGCCAGAACTCATACAACACGGATGGTGCTTTGCAGAATATAAGGCAGGGTTTAGACAGCACTGACAGTGCTTTTTAAAATAGTTTTACATAAGAAATGACTCTAGTTATACTGACAGGGCTGGAATGACAACTGAAATCTAGATTAATTTTTTTAATTCATTGAAAGTTCTATTAGATTTCCATGCTTGCTCACATTTACTGATGTTGAATAATATTTAGGAACTTCATGCAGTGACTTGGACAGCTGGAACAGGGGTTATACAAGGGGGATCCAGGAAATAACGACTGTTTTGTTGTAATAATTAAAAAAAAAAAAATTATTTGAAAAAACAAAGTCTGTTACATAACTGAAGCTTCCTTTACTTCTCTACATAATCACCACCTACATTTAAACATTTGTCGTATCTGTTCACTAGCTTTAGAATTCCCGTGTTATAATCCTCTGCCGCCAGTTCATTAAGCCAGGTGTTCACTGTCTTCTTCAACTCTTCATCACTTCCAAAACGCGTACCACCCAGAAAGTCTTTCAGCTTAGTGAAAAGGTGAAAATCGCTAGGAGCAAGGTCTGGACTATAGGGCGGATGATCAAAGATTTCCCAACCGAATTGATCCAGCAATTCTCGAACGGGAAGAATTGAAGCAGCAGTGTGCAGGCGGGCGTTGTCGTGAAGAAGCACAACTCCTCTCGAAAGCATTCCTCGCCTCTTGTTTTGGATGGCTCGCCGTAGTTTTCGTAAAGTCTCACAATAACGATTTGCATTGATGGTAGTGCCTTTTGGCATGAAATCCAGCAAAAGAACACCTTTGCGATCCCAAAAGACAGTAGCCATGACTTTTTGTGTTGAGAGAGTCTGTTTGAATTATCTCGGTTTCTTGGGTGATGAGGGATGATGCCGCTGACGTGATTGGCACTTGGTCTCTGGGGTGTTTGAGACACCCAGGTCTCATCACCAGTCACAATTTGATCAAGAAAGGCGTCTCCATCTGTGTGATATCGCATCAAGAATGTCAATGCTGAGGCCATTCTCTGAGTTTTGTGTTGGTCACTCAGTTGCCGTGGAACCCATTGTGCACAGATTTTGTGGTAGCCAAGATGTTGCGACACAATTTCACCAAGCAAAGAACGAGAAATGTCAGGAAAGGCAATATGCAATTCGTCGAGTGATGTGCGCCTGTCTTGCAAGATTCTGTCGTTCACTTTAGTCTTCAGGTCTTCTGTGATGAATGATGGGCGACGGGTCGAGTTTCATCTTGGACATTTGTTCGCCCATTGTTGAACATTTCGCACCATTTTCTCACATTTCTTTCATTCATTATAGTATCACCATACACTTCTTTCAATTGCCGGTAAATTTCTGTAGGTTTCAAATGTCGGGCATTCAAAAATCGAATCACACTCCTCACCTCACAGTCGGCAGGATTATCAATCACATCGTTCATTTTGAAGTAACACAAAATGCACAATGGCGACTTGTTGCAACCAGTACTCACAACATTATGAGAACACATGTTAAGGAAGCCAGTTGATCTTCAAACAAGGAAGGGAGTCAGCTGCGCAGTGGGTATGCACGAACAGTCGTTATTTCCTGGATCCCCTCGTATTTCTGTAGAATGATTTCTAGATTAATACTATGATGCATACAATACTGATGGTGTTTCATAATGAATTACTTACACTCATACTTAAAGTGCAGGAAAATCACTTTAACATGTGGACAAAATTATTTTCCAAATTCGTTACAACATTTATTCGATTCCCATGCTTGCTTAAGTGTACTGGTGTTCAATAATAATAATAGGGATTCTAAACTTTCATAAGAACTGCTGAATTCATGCCAGGTTCTGATACAAGACTGACAGTGCTTTTGCTATTTGTTTTCATAATAAATTACATTGCACTCTTCCTTATAGGGTAGGAAATACATGTGACTAGTAGGATAATTTTCTCCAAATTGAAAGTAGAGCTAATAACATTGCAATGCTCGTTAGATTAAGTGTTGTTGAACAGTTTTTGAGGATTTGATACAGACACTTGGTAAACTGCAATAAGGAGTCTAGTCTTTCATAAGGATTGTTAAATTCATGCCGGACTTGAACAACACTGACAGATATTTAGCTGATTGGTCTTTCATAATAACATATTTTAGGCTCATATTAGAGGGCAGGAATGACAACTTGTGTGTAGTATAAATATTCTCCAAATTGCAAGTAGGATTTTTTACAGTCTCATTTGTGTATAGGTGTAGTGGTGATGAAAAATATTTGACGACATCATAGTGACACATGGACAGATGCAATAGGGATTCTAGTCCTGAATAGTGATTGCTAATTTCTTACCAGGACATACAACATTGACGGTTCTTTTGTTTGCTGATTTTACAAAAAGTATGACTTAATCTGCAACTCATAAAACTGCTTCACTGACTCAGCTATTTCATAAATGTTTACAATTGTGAAAAATATGGAATTGTAGGTCTGAAATGCTTGGTTTTAGAAAGTAATTGATGGCTTCATTCTCATAGTTGGACAGCTGCAATAAGGACTCTAGTGTTGCATTAAAGTGGAAAAAACTAAGCCGGGCTTGATACAGCATTGACAGTGCTCTTTTAAAGAGCTATACATGAGAAATTAATTTTCACTCCTTCTTATGGGACAGGAATGACAACTGAAATGTAGAATAATTTTTTCCAATTTCACGGCAAAATCTATTATATTCCCATGCTTGCTTATCTTGACAGATGTTCAAGATTGTTTGAAGATTTGATACCGGTACTAACAAATTGATAAACTGCAATAGTTAGGATCTTGTATGACTTGAGGCTTTCCCGGCGTTTGATGTAGAATAACTCTTCTCGGGTTCTCAGCCAGGTGAGTTGGAGATTAGCGTCCAAGCTTTCGACGGCTAGCTCTGCCATCTTCTTCAGGGACGAAGTGATGTGGGACCACGTCTAGCCGGTATATATGCAAAAGTAGGGCTTCCCGCTGCGGGCCAATCAGGAGCTACTTCCTAGTCCCGACCGCCAGGCGCATTCTGGTTGGTGGGCACGTCAGCCAATCAGGAGCCACTTGCTGGTCCCGACTGTCTGCCGTGTGCTGGTGGTCTAAGCGTATTGATGGCAGGTTTCCATGCCGTACTCAGATGTAGACCCCCGTCTCTGTTGAAATTATTGCCATCTAGCTGGATTTTGATGGCTTCCTTGATAACTAAGTCCCAGTAACCTGATGTCTTGTCCAAGATGGTGGTGGCGCTGAAATCTATCTTGTGGCCAGTTTCTAGGCTGTGTTGGGCTACTGCAGACTTATCAGGGTAATATAGTCTTATGCTGCGTTGGTGTTCCTTGCAGCGTTCCATAATAGTTCGTCCCGTCTGCCCGATGTAGCATTTCCCACACTCACAAGGTATTCTGTAGACACCAGGTGTCCTGAGACCAAGGTCGTCCTTAACTGGTCTCAGCAAGTTCTGGATCTTTGTGGGCGGCTTATGGATGGTTTTAATCCCGTGTTTTCTTAGCATTCTGCTAATTTTGCCCGAGATGGGGCCGTAGAACGGGATATATGCCATGCCCTTTGTCTCCTCTTGTTCCTCGGCAGGTGGTTTGTCCGAAAAAAGGCCTTTCTGAGGGCCAAGCCGATTTCCCTGTTGCCGAAGTTGTTCTGTAGGAACGTCTTACGTAGGTGACAGATCTCAGAAGGAGACTCTCTTTGTCCGAAATCCCTCTCGCCCTGTGTAGAAGAGTCGACAGGACCGTTCGTTTCTGTGCCGGATGGTGATGGCTGTGTCCATTGAGATATAGATCGGTATGAGTCGGTTTCCTGTATACTCTGTGACCCAGTGTGCCATCTGACTTCTTGGAGATGAGAATGTCTAAGAAGGGGAGACATCCGTCTTTTTCCACCTCTTTCGTGAACTGGATGTTCGGGTGGATATTGTTCAGGTATTCTTGGAACTCCTGAAGTTTTTCTTCTCCATGAGGCCAGACGACCAAAGTGTCATCTACATAGCGGTAGAAGTGAGCTGGTTTCAGGGGCGCGTTCTCCAGGGCTCTGTGCTCGAAGTCTTCCATGTACAAATTGGCTATGGCGGGTGACAGAGGTGAGCCCATGGCTACACCGTCGGATTGCTCATAGTACTGCCCTTTGTACATGAAGTAGGTGGAGCTGAGCGTATGGTTAGGATCTTCTTGGATAATGATTGCAAAATTAATACCAGAACTTGTAGAGCAAGGACAGATTTTTGCTTATTGATTTTTGATAATAATTAAGTTTACGCTCCAACTTCCTGGCCAGGAATGACGACTTGAGTGTGGTATAAATATTCTACAAATTTGATGCAAGATTTATTAAATTCTCATATCTACACAGATGTAGTGGTGTTGA
>JAJSOF020000011.1:40902981-40925333 GCA_025594305.2 Periplaneta americana
AACTGTTATAAAGTATGATCTAGGTATATACATTTCATTATAGTTGAGAAGTTGTTACATTGTTAACTAAATTTGAATAGTCCTCCTCCTAAATGTTCAATTAGTAAGTGTGTATATGAGTAGTGCCTACTATACAGTATTTGAAATTAATAGTTTTGATATTACTCGTATTACCATTAATTTAGTAAAAATTTAAGGGGAGAGGTTGGTATTTTTTTTAACTTTTTTTCTATTTGGTGTAAAATATTAATTTTTTTATGTAGAGAGCTCATAGCTGTAGCAACTCAACCAAAAATAAATATTTTGAAAAAAATTATTTGGGGGCCCAGATTTGAAAGAAATATACCCAATGCAGGATTTTACTAAAACCGATATATCTAAACCATTTTTAAAGGTAGATTCATCCAGATTTTTGCAATCTGCTTACAAAAGCATGCTCTACAAACTGTCTGTAACAGAATTTTGATATTTGTTCCTACCTTTGTAAAATAAACAATTAAAATTTAATAACACTTTTCTGATTTCCTTTCTTGCAAACAAACGGACGTAGTTTTAAAATGAAATCAATTAACAAAATTCCGTTACAGAGAAAAGTTTCCTAATAGTCTAAAGAATGTGTGTTCGAAATTTCATGCATGCATCTTTAATAGTTCAGAAGTTATATCCATTTTTGTCTGGCAATGTAGGAAAAAATGAAGTTACTGTAAACCGACAAAATGGGGTGAGTAATTTAAAAATTCATAGCGCAGGAAGTTTAAAAATAGCGTCTCAACATCCGATAAGGGCACAAATAAACACGAAATATTATGCAATGCATTCCACACATATCAAAAGGGTATTTTAAAGTTTTTTTTTTTTTTAATTCAATTTACCGGACACAACAATAAAAGCAGGCGAGTGATTTAAAAATCCATAATGCAGGAAGTTTAAAAATGGCGTCTCAACATCTGATAAGGACACAAATACTCACAAAACGTTATGCTATGCGTTCCACACATATCACAGAGTATTTTAAAGAATTTTTTTTTAATTTACTCATTTTTCTCCAAAAAATACCATCCTCTCCCCTTAAAGATACTCATTTTAAAATTCAGTAGAAGGATATACAGCCGTGGCAGCCTGTTGTATAGGACGAATGCTTAAAAATAAACATTAAAGAAACATGCTGTGCTGCATTCACTCCTTTATATAATTCTGAAGTAAAATATGACCGCACTTTGAAATGTTTAAATATTATTGTAAACTTGTGATTCTGTATTTCTAGCTGATACGTACCTCAAAAAGGTAGAGATGTTAGGTTGCAAATGGGAAAGACGTATTTTTAATGCAGAATTTGGAGAATAGAGTCCAAAACTCTTATGCTAGAGACACAAACGGTTAACCCTTTCACCCAAAAATCTACGCTTTGGAATGGTGACTTCATTATGTTTCTTGATAACCCATCAGTTTAATTATCTAAGTTAGCCAAATGAATTATGTAAAAGACCATGAGATATCCTATCCTAAGGTTGAATCTTACCACTTGCATTTTTTTATTGCATTTTATTTACTCTTCAGTAATATAATGTTAGGGTCGTTTGTATTCTTTTATTCATTCACATACAACACATAGCTTGATATTTGCGAGGAAAGAATTTAAATATAATGGTAATATTAAAAATATTTAATAGTAAATAAACTGAAAAGAATAAGAAGGTAATTAGATTGTGATTCATTCGCACAATCTCCTGGGCATATCTGCATATCAGGACTGATTATGTGCAAGCTGCAACTGATTATTACAAGGGAACTCTTAATGAGCTTATGTTGAAACTTTTCTCTGAAACTGCATAAACAGACAATAAATATAAGAAGTACAGTACGATTATCTAGTCCTGACAGTCGCCGGATATGTGCGCCTGGGTCAGGCGAGTCCATTTAGTTACGCCAAGGGGTGTTTCGGTTAGTTACTTGCTTGCCTTCAGAGTGATCGGATGTCATGCATGCAGTAGAGCGGTATGTTTCTAGTACATTTAAGCTGTACTGCATTCCTTTACCGACCGCTCGCCCTTATCTCTACTCCGGAACTCTCTCCACTACTCCTATTACTTCCCCTCTTTCGCGTCTCTGAGCTGTCACAACTAAATAATCGGTCTGTAGCTGTCCGTACTATCTGAATGGGCATGAAAACTTACTCATAATGTTGCATTAAGAAACAATGAGACATACTGGAAGAGAATAGTCTAGTTGCGATCCTCTGTAAATGCCTTTGTTGTCATGTAACACGCGAAATGACCTTGTGTACTAAATGTGCTTTGCAAAAAGTTGAGCAAGCACTACCTATACAAGGTCAAATACGACTAAATTATTTCATGATATTTTATTCCAATTTTACAATCCTACAGGTAGTTTGGGCAGTTTTTTTTTATTATCTGTTTACTGTGTAGATATAACAATGCTCACAGTTTCAGCAGACGATTCGTCATAAACTCATTCTCTTGTTACTCGAGAAAACTAATGATGACATCCTTTTTCTTTTTTTAATAACTGATTACCTTTACCTATAATTTACCTGCTTTTTCAAATCAAACTTGTTACTGGTATCTGTTTAATTAAAATATCGTTCGTGGCATCTCTTCTAAGATTATCTGTACAAGACGCTATTTGCATATTTTAGATTGTAGCAAGTTGGACTGCCAGTTTGAGATAGCATTCAGGCTTGGGTTTTGAGTCTGCTTGGGCCAATTATTTTGTTTGGTTTCTTCAGTGGTTTTCTCCAACTGTCAGGTATTCATATGGCGAGTCCACTACTGCCAATTTCACAATGAACTATAGTGCATCCAGGAAAAAAAAAGAAAGGGCAGGGAGATTGTGATTTGAAGAGGAATTCTTTAACATTTGTAATTTGTTTCCAATTTTGAATCTCATTTATAGATACGTCAGTATAAAAATATTTGTTTGTTCTTTTCCACTACCTCTTATTTTTCCTTCAGTCACATACGGTACATTGCAATTAATAGAAAAATAGTACAATTCAATATTTCATCATCATCATCATCATCGTTGTTGTTGTTATTGGCTGTGGTTTTGGTAGTGGTAATATATAATGTGTAATATTTTTTTGCACAGATTCACAACCTGTATCATGTATCAAGGAAACAGATCCCGTGTACTGCTTAGAACTGCCTCAATTGAAGGAAGCAACAGAAGATGGAGGAGGAGCATATGTGTTACTATGTTGGGTGAACCTCTTGGTGGTTGAGGACCATTGTGCAAGGTTCAGCAGCCCCTATACAATGCAAGTAGGCCGTGAGACATCATATGAAGACCTCCAAAAGCTGATACTTAAGGAAATGAATGCAGTTCTACATGATGATATTCTTGTCAATTCACAAGATGTATGTAAAATTTATTACACTTCTTTATCTGATAAGTTATGGAATATTGCAATGCTATTTTACTTTGTTAATTCATACTGAATACTTTATAAACTTAGTATTTTACTTTGATATCCACAGATTCCACTGTTCCACATGCGAATTGTAGATGGCTTGGGTGATGGATCACCAACGTACTTGGACCCAACTTTGGATCATCCATTGTACATGGAAGCAGTGGAACAAGCATTAGCTCTGTGTGAGGAAGATGCAGGTCCACCCCATCTGAAACTAGTCTTGGAATGGGATCTGCAGTCTAAGGAGAGGTAGGTGAGAGAATAATAAAATTTTCATCGTATGTTAACCCTGTGTTATTATGGATTATAAATGAAGACATTCGCACTAATAAGTGTGGGTGGCTGTCGAAAGTTATAATCAGGGAAAGGATTTATATGTAAATACATATTTACTTATAAAGCTAATATAATTTATATTTTGCATTATCTTTATGTTTCACAATGTGTAGGGTTGAAAAATCCTACTTTTATTTTCCATATTTTTCCATATTTTAGAGTTTAGTACATATTTTCGTTAATTTCCATATATTTTCCATATTTCATATAAAACAGTCCATATTATATTAGGTTTAACAATAAAACAAAACAAAATTCCATTAACTTTTAAAAATACATTTCAACAATAGAGATTTAAACACATGTTCAGTAATCCCTTTAACATCAGAGTTATTTGAAAATTAGCAGTCCTATCAACAATGGGAAAGTAAGTTACAAAACTGTATTAATTTAATTTAAAATTTTTAACAGACTTCAGTTGTGCAGCTCAACAGTTAAATGCCAGTCAGAGTACACATAGGTTCAGTTTTGTAAATCATACTATAAAGACGGTAAATATGCCAAAAGTACGTCATTCAGTCAATTTAAAATCAAAACTAACAAGTTACATTTCAGAATTTAAAGAAGATGGTTTATCAACTGACAATAAAATATTATTTTGTAATTTGTGTCAGTGTGCAGTATCATCTACACAAAAGTTCCTGGTGCAACAACACATTACAACTAGTAAACATCAGGCCAACAAACAACTAAATTCCAAGCAGAGACAATTGTTTTTAACACAACCAACAACATCGAATGTAAGATCTGAGTTTAACATCGACCTGTGCCGTTCTCTCATCTCTGCTGATATTCCTCTCTACAAACTAAAGAATAAGGTCTTCAGGGAATTCCTTGAAAAATATACTCAACATACAATCCCGGATGAGTCAACACTTAGGAAGACGTATGCTCCATCCATCTACGATGAGACAATACAGAAGATAAGAGATGAAATTAAAGATAGTTCAATTTGGGTTTCCATTGATGAGACTCCCGACAAAGAAGGTAGACTTGTTGGTAATGTAGTTATCGGTTTGTTAAGTGAACAATATTCTGAACGAATTCTTTTACATTGTGATGTTCTAGAAAAGTGCAATAACAAAACTATAGTTAAACTGTTCAACGAAGCTATGGGTATCCTGTGGCCAAAGGGTATTATGTACGATAATGTGTTATTCTTTATTAGCGATGCTGCCCCTTATATGGTCTTAGCTGGACAAGCATTATCTGTTGTATATCCTAAATTGACTCATTTTACTTGTGTGGCGCATGCATTTCATCATGTGGCAGAAGTGGTCAGAGACAATTTCCCTAAAGTAGATTTGTTGATTTCATCAGTGAAAAAGTATTTCTCAAAGCTCCCAGTAGAGTTAACGTGTTGAAAGAAATGTACCCTGAAATTCCATTGCCACCAAAGCCAATTTTAACTAGATGGGGTACATGGCTAGAAGCAGTTGAATATTATGCCGAACATATAGACTCTATTAACAATGTTCTCCTTGCATTGGACTCTGAAGATGCAGTCTCAATTGATACTGCGAAAACAGTTACCTGTGACATAAGTGTGAAGAATGACTTAGCTCACATTCAGCATACATTTTCATGCATCATAAAAACGCTCAAAAGTCTCCAAAATAGGCACCTTTCACTATCTGAAAGTTTTGAAATTATAAATAGTACTGTGGAACAACTGAATCGTGGTAGAGGTAAAGTTGCAGATGCAGTAAGAGCTAAGGTGGACACTGTACTTTCAAAAACCCTGGATATGAAGAACTACAAAGGTTGTTGCTGTGATGAGTGGTGAATCAACAGTGAAGATTAACTTGGACTTATCCCCAGCAGACATTGTGAAATTGAATTATGTACCAGTTACTTCTTGTGACGTCGAACGCTCTTTTAGTCAGTATAAATCTATCCTCAGAGACAATAGAAGAAGATTCACTTTTCAGCACTTGAAAGAAATGTTTGTAACCTATTGTTATGGTAACAGACAATAAAAATTGTGTTTTGTTGAAACTACATTGGAAGATAAGGTACGTCCATTATATTTTTTTGTTTAGTTTGATTAAAATGTACCAATATTTAACGTACATAGTCATTTTTTTATAATTTTAAGTCCATATTTAATTCCATATTTTGGTAAAAATCCATATTTAATTCCATATTTTGGTAAAAATAACTACATATATATTTACATATTTCATATATTTTTAGTCCATATAAATCCGTTCCCTGGTTATAATAAACTTTTTTTTTATGGTTTTTAGTTGGAATCATTTGTGCCAGGTAAATTATTGTGTATAAGTAATAAGAAGGATAATGGGTCTAAGAGGGATGAAGTTACAAGAGAATGAAGAAAGTTACACAACACAGAACTGCACGCATTGTATTCTTCACCTGACATAACTAGGAACATTGAATCCAGATGTTTGAGATGGGCAGGGCATATAGCACGTATGGGCGAATCCAGAAATGCATATAGAGTGTTAGTTGGGAGACCGGAGAGAAAAAGACCTTTGGGAAGGCTGAGACGTAGATGGGAGGATAATATTAAAATGGATTTGAGGGAGGTGGGATATGATGATAGAGAGTGGATTAATCTTGCAGAGGATAGGGACTGATGGCAGGCTTATATGAGGGCGGCAATGAACGTGCAGGTTCCTTAAAAGTCATTTGTAAGTACTGTAAGTATAAGTAATTTATTTTCATAAAAATAGTGATATTGTTCTTATTGTATTTGTCTTCTTCATCGTGTTAACTCCCTTTTTTACTTCCCCCTCTATCATCGCCATCGTCATCGTCACCCTCTCTTAATTGTATAGTCTGAAGTGCAAACATAAAACAAGTCTATGACGATGATATTAGATAAAATGGTTGTGATGACAACAGTGATGATGATGAGCATCATCCACTAATAAGTCTGTAGACTGAAATGAACACAAAATCTGTGATGATATTGAATAGGATGTGATGGTGGCAGCAATGAAGAAGAAGAAGAAGAAGAAGAAGAAGAAGAAGAAGAAGAAGAAGAAGAAGAAAATGAGGTCATGGTCGTGGTCATGATCATTCACGATCAGCAGGAGGAAAGGAATAAAAAATGTAGTGGTAATGATGATGACGAAGAAGAACTGGTACAGTGATTACAGAAAATACCAGAGGACCCCATGGAAAACAGCTCAGCGCAATATTTGTGCACCAGGATTTCACCCCTAGGTCTCCAACATGAAAATGGATTTTAAATGGCGATAAAATCCTTAGTTTGGCTTCCTGAGAGAAACATAGAGCTGGGGGTTCCATGTCATAGATTACAGCACGTAAAAAACTCTAACCTTATACAGTACAGCGCTCCGGACAAAATTTGTTAGTTATTTTTCACCCATGTTGAATTTTGACACTAATTAAGTTCTGCAGGATCATTCTGTTCATTTCATATATCTTTCTCCCTCTCCCTCTCACTCTCCTTTCCTCTTCTCCCCCCTCTCTCCATCTCCCCTTTCCCCTTCCTCTCCTTCTCTCCCTCCCCCTCCACATATTGCTGATAGATGGCAGGACTGTGACCCATTTTCAAGTTGCACACCGCTTCAGTGGGCCACATTATGCATAATGTGTATCTGTGAAGAGTTATGTCATGTAACAAGGTGAGTGTATGTGTAAGTGTAGTGTAGGGAATGGGTGAGGAAGGGAGAAGGGAAAACCTGGTGCCGGCATGTAGCCTACTCCTGTCGAATAGCACCAAGGGGGCTGCCAGGGTTAACGTCCAGGTACACTCTTTGACACAGAAATTGGTCACTATTCGAGACTATGTCTCACCTCAGAATGATCATGTGCATTGTGTTTACATACATCTTTGCATTTTAGATAGAGAGATTTGAAGCCCAGTCTTTGTAACAAGAAGAAAGAGCTCTATCGCTAAGCCACAAAGGCTGTGTAGGGAATATGTCGTTTCATAACATACAGATACGTCACTGCTGCTACTACGACTTAACTTCATCCTTGGACCTTGATACTTAATATTTCCCTTAGACAAATTCATGCTACAAGAGAACGACCATTTTCCGTGTCAAAGACTATACATTTAAAACTTCATTGCAATTGAAGAGTGTGTTTCCAAAACTCGCTCAGTCCATTTCACCATTTCTATGATGTACACCTATATATGATAGTGTTTGTGACCGCTATCATTATATTTTAAGCTTGTTTTCTTCCAAAACAACGCCAGTCCTTGTTTAAAAGTTTATTATTGTGCACGTCACTTGAAAATTCGCTCAGTCCATAGATGAGTGGATAAAACAAACTAGCCAAGTCCTTTCATAAAAATGGACTGAACGTGTTTTTGGATCACACTCTTCAATTAATTTTAGATTTTGTACTCGTAAACATATAGTCACATATTTTTTTTATTTTGTATTGCAGCACCATTGCAGATGATAGTGACCAGATGGAGGAACATTCCAGTGTTAAACAGTTAAAGATCAACTCCGAACAGGGTGGTGCTGTTACTCTGGAAGAATGTTTTGAGGTAAATGCATTAAAGTCAAAGTTTGTAAATAAGGTTATTCATGTGTGTGCATGTATGCTTTTCACTTCTCCTTTGCCCCATGGAACTAAAAATTTGTTATTTATGGAAAGTCCTGTAATAATGCTACTGTGTATATTACTATCTCATAATTGCTTTTATTTTGACTCTGACATGAAAGAAAATATTTCTTTTTATGATCTATTCTCCTGTATCCTGCAGATTTCTTAGAAACCTCATTTCACTCGACTCAAGTCTAGTTTTGTCTCTGATAACATCATCACCTATGGCAACGTTCTTTATTTATATTTTATTGACATTGGGTATTCTTTCGTTGGGGTTGACGCTGTTATCCCTGTCTGCCATATTGCTTTCAACTGTGAATAAGAACTTATTTGTTCTAAAACAGAATTTGCCAGTTAAATTAATATTTAGAAACATAAATTAGTAAATTATGAATAATTATACATATTAATATGATAGCAACTTATATACTGTACAGATCTTGTCTAGGAACATTTGCCTCTTCTGATTGAATGAAAGTTCCTCTAATCTAAAACAGACAATGTTGGCTTATTTATAAAGCAACAACCCATATTCAAATTAAGATACAATTAATTCTTGGAAGTTTTTTGAAGTTGTTCACTTCACGAGATATGCAAAACTTTTCTTTTTAAAGCTATAACGTAGTATAAGAAATCCTCATAAGGCTGTCAATAATACTTCAAATCAAGCTATAAACGACTTAAATGACTGAAATCAGAGTAGTGTTGACATCTGTCTTTACCCATGCACAAGTTACATCTTTAGAACTTGGCCTTGTATGCACCTGATCATATATCTCCAGTATTAATTCATTGATTATACGTATAGATGTAGAATTTAATTCTCTATTAGAAGTTACCTTATACTTAAAAATTATAATATTATGTTTATTGTTACAGTTGTACACCAGGGCAGAAGTGTTGGGTGCAGAAGATGCGTGGCACTGTCCAAATTGTAACCGCAAACAAGAAGTAGTGAAGAAACTTGGTCTTTGGTCGTTGCCTGACATATTGGTTATTCACCTCAAGCGTTTTAGACAGGTAATAAAATTACTGAAGTACTAGTAAGCAGGAACAAATTGTCACTTCATTTTTATTTATTTGTTGTTTGTTTTTTTTTTTAATCAAGTTTCGTATTTTTATAATGAGTGTGGTAGCGATGTGAGCTAGTAAAAGCATATTTCAATTCTTTTACAGTTGTTTTAAAATTAATGAATATGTAAATTATGTAAAGGAAACCACCTCATATATCTTGAATACTGGAACATGTAAAATAAAACTGAGAATTTTCTTACCGTCCATAATGGTATCTGGCCCACTGTTATTGACTGAATTTCTGAAGACCTTCTTACATAGTCTCAATTTGGAGTTCAACTATTCATAAGTTTATTACTTTGTATTTTAATCACCTGTTTTGGTTATAAAATTCAGATTTATGAAATGAATATAATTTGTGCCATTATCCTGTGGTATATTCCCAGCAATCTTCAAAGCAGAGGGCTCCAGCTAAACTTACGACTCTGGTGGACTTCCCACTGTACGGGTTTGACATGAGTCCACACCTAGCCAACCGACCACCAAATGGAAACTCAGTAGCTCCACCAGGAATGCTGGGCTCTCCTCCTGGCAGTGGAGTTCTAGGAGGTCTGGGTTGGTCACCCTGGAAGCGACCACGTCGAACACCACTTCGACATGATGATAACGTATATGACCTTTATGCCATCTGCAATCACCATGGTCAAGATCTTCAAGGCGGTCACTATACAGGTTTGAAGTGTGTTTATGTATGCATATATGTCTAATGCTTTTGTAGATAGATTTTCCCCATTTGTCTTGCATCCCAGTAGTATGTTGTTATCTGTGTATTCTTATTTATTCTTATCTTTATAATTGTTGGGACACTTGAGAGTGCTACCAGCGTTGTCTAGGAGCTAATGAGTGGGATTTATGCTGCACCAAGACTGTGGGGGGGCGTGGGTTCGAATCCCACTTGGGCTGATGACTTGAGTGGGTTTTTTTCCGAGGTGTTTCCAACTGCAAGTCAAATGTCAAGTAATTCAATGACGAATTATCAAACTCATCTCCCCAAAATACGATCTTAATACCACTAATTCCATTGACTGTGCAGTTGATAGTGTTTTTAAATTAAAACAAGAATTATAAAACTATTCAAGTTAGCTACTACTGCTACTGTTGGCTGTAGTTTGGAAAGTTCCAGATTCAATCCCAGATGGCAGTGGGATTTATATCAACTTCCAGAATGGCCCTGAGGTTCACTCAGCCATTGAGTACCGACTCTTTCTCGGGAGTAAAAGCCAGTTGGAGCATGGTCCCAACCACCATCTCATTCTAGTGCTGAGGCTATGAAAGCCTAAAGTTCTACCCCCATACCCCCCCAGTGCCATCATGAAGTGTAACTTTACTACTACTACCGCCATCACCATCACCATTACCATGACCATCATCATCATCACCACTATAATCCTTAAAGGGGTCGTATATATTTATAATTGCAAACTGTTTTGCAGCCAAATGGAACATATATTGTTTGAGTTTAAATCACATCAAGGTCATATATATTTTCCCATATGTTGTCTCTTTTTAATATCATTTTTGACTAGTGTTCAAAGCTTGTCTGTTTAATTCTCTCATATGTTTATCTTACGTAACATTGAAATTATTGAATGCAATGCAAGACAAAAAAGTTATGCGTCTGTTATGTTATATTGGTCTGTCTCTGTATTCATATGTTATACTACTGTATATTATGTTTAGTATTATTATACTGGGTCATAAAATTTACTTAGTCTTACGTTAAAAAGTGTTAAAATTGTTAAAAAAAGTATATACCTTCGACGCTATGTCACGTCATCCTCAGTCTCTCTTGAACCACTGGTGATCTTGACTCTACGATGTGCATTTGTTGACATAGCGTCGAAACGGGCCATCTGTCGTAGGTATATACTTTTTTTAACAATTTTAACACTTTTTAACGTAAGACTAAGTAAATTTTATGGTTTTAACAAAATGTTAACGAGAACTTTAATCAATGAATTATACTGGGTGTTTCAAAATGAATATCGGGGGTTTTAAAGTTTTGTAGTATTTATTACATTTAACGTACAATTATAAATAATACACCAAATGAAAGAGTAACTCAAACAGTTTTGCTACAAGTGCTCAATGTGAGCACCATTCATCACACGGTACACATCGAGTCGATAAGAGAGTTCTTCCCTAACCTTGATCAGTGTATCTGGAGTAAATATTGCAAAAACTGCTTCAATCCTCTGTCTTAAGTCTGGTAGGTCAGGTGGTAGCGGAGGTACATACACACGATCCTTCATGAATCTCCAAAGGTAAAAATCGCATGGCATAAGATCTGGTGAATGTGGAGGCCATGCGAAACAAGCTCTGTCATTCAGCCCCTTTCGGCCAATCTAGTGATCAGGTACAACATCGTTTAACCATTCGGGTACTTCCATATGCGTCTCCTTAAAATTCTCCACACAGATGTCGCTGGAATTGATAATTCACGACTAGCCTTCCAAGCAGATTTCTTGGGGCTACGCATGAAAGACTCTCTCACTTGTTCAACGTGCTTTCTAACGGCAGATAGAGGACAGTGGCGTATACTGGTTTAAGGGTCTGGGCTACCACTGACCCTATTATTACACAAAATATATTTTAAAAACCCTATAATAAAATGCCTTACCTATTTATATGTGAATTCCAGACGTCTTGATTGGGACGAAAATACTTTGATGACTTCGTCATTGAAATTACAGTTGGGCCGCTTGCGAAGTTTCTGTAGAAATGACTTTTCAATTGACATCAGTGCCAAGCCGGATAAACGTTCTTGTGTATGAGTTGATCTACAGTAGGATTTTATTCTCTTCAACGCAGAAAATGTTCTTTCTACCGATGCTGACGTAGCTGGTATTGTCACAATTAATGTTGCCAATTTAAGGACTTCAGGAATAACTTGGTTCAGCTGGTTTTCATATATGGCAGATAATATTTCATGGATAGGTTTGTTCGAAAAATCAAAGACTTCTGCTGAATATATTACACTTAATTCATTTTTCAAACGTACTTGATCAAAGTGACTGTTATAGGACTGAAATAATTTGTTTAGTGCCTCATTCGGGAAGTTTTCTCTATAAGCAGAAAATTTTTGAGAATCTAGAAGATGTGTGAACTGAAGCTTTCCATAATCAGAAAATCTGTCAGTAATTTCCATTTTCATACGATCTAGTATGCTGTAGTACAGCTGCCTGTATTTCAATTCATCATCTCCTTTTCTTCGCTTTAATGGTGGTTCCATTGTATTGTCTGAAGAATTTTCATTTTCCATATTACTCCATATGGACGGAAACCCACTACGTCTGAACTCGGATATAGTATGTTTTAACTTTGATACCTCTTGCAAGCAGTATGCTATGTCTAGACTTTTTGTCTGAAGAATATTGTAGAGCACATCTGTATGTACGAACACTCTAGCATAGACTTCAAGAAGAAATATATTCTGAAAATGTGTGAAAAATACAAATATCCTTGAGCCTGCACAATTACATCATCATCCCAGTTTTCTTCAGAGTCATTACAAATGATATTTTCAAAGAAAGCAGTCAGTTGTTCTCTGTATTACTTTACTGTATTTACAAGCCGAGATGTAAAATTCCATCTAGTTGGTGCTACTTTTGGAAGTTTCTTTTTCATAAATTCCTTGAGTTTTTCTGATCTTTTAGGAGATGATGAGAAAAATGCAGCTAAACCCGACTGTGTTTTGAAAAAAATGCGGCATTCTGGAATGGATAAAGTAGTTTGTTGCAAAACTAAATTGAGAACATGGCTGTAACAATGGACAAATAGTGCTTGAGGATACTTTTCTTGAACTTTTGTTTTTAAGCCATTAATATTTCCCGCTATAACTGAAGCACCATCGTATGTCTGTGCAATTAACTTACTGCCGACATTGTATTCTGCTATAACACCTTCCACATGCTGAAACAAAGCAGCAGCAGTTTTGCCCGAACTGATATTTGTGAATCCTATAAACCGTTCTTGAACATTGGCAGTACTGTCGACGTATCTTAAAACAGTGGACAATTGACTCTGATTAGAGCAGTCACTTGTTTCATCAACAACAATGGCCACAAAAGGTGCTTCTTCTATTTCAGATTTTATGTTCTTTATCATAACCCCACTTATAGCAAATATTAAGTCATTCTGAATTGCGGGAGAAGTACCACGGAATACTGTTGAACTCTCAAGATGATTGGCCAGTAAATGGTCAAATTCACTTAAGGAACTTAAATATTCAATATAATTTCCTCTATTGTCCGATTCCACACTCTCATTATGACCCTGAAAAGCCAATTCTTGTTTTCCTAGAAAGCAGACTGCGTTAATAAGACGCAGTAAAATCTCCGATTTTTTTTTCACAAGAGCATTGTGTTGGTTGATGTGTAGAACTTTTTGCTTATCTAGCTGTAAATCAATTCTTGTCTTCCCAAAGTTTGCAAAGTTCATGCTACTATAAATATGAGCTTTTGATTTGTCGTGTTTTAGGACTGCCGTTCGAAGGAGTTCATACTAGAAAACCCCTCTTTTGACCACACATTAGTTTCGCGGCTAAATAACAAACATGGCCAGCAAAATAGTTTAGACAGTTTAGAACTACCACACAACCAATTCCACTTACCATATGATGTTGAAGTGAAATGGCGTGTGTACTCACACTGTTTTTCTTTTACGTCCATGGACAAATTTAACTCAGGAGTTGGTCTTTCCATTTTCACAATTTCAACTTTCTCGTTGTATGTACAACGGTTAAAAGGCACTTTTAATAAACCTTCTATTACACAGTCATTTTCAACACAAACCTCTCCAGAAACTTGTTCTGCCATATTTTTCACAATATCACTTAATTGGGAAATTAAAAACTTAATAATTCACAATTAATATAACTCTTAAGACACTCGAACAAATCACAAATTTAAAATACTGCACTGCAAGAACACAATCACATTAATGAGCTAGCGTACTAAGATTTTGTTGCTTCGCGCCTTCCAAGAAACCGATCACGAGAGCGGCAACTCACCCACCTACAGTGCACGATGGAAACAGGAGGGAGCGGGGGGACGGAGAGTTGTGCGACGTGAGCGGAATGGTCACAGGCTGCCCTTCGTAGCAGCGGTTTCTCCAGTGATGCCGCCTTGACAACTTGTTTCTTTCGAGAGCAGAGAGCGCATATAAATCTAACAATTACTTTAATTTTAATTACTGTGGTAAAACTAATACGGTAATACAAAATTATTACATTATGTTATATTATAAACTTTTTCTTTTGTAATTTCCTTGGGGCTACCACCGGTAGCCCCGGTAGTCCGCAAAATACGCCCCTGATAGAGGAAGCAGTACATGCGTGTACAAAACTGTTTGAATTGCTCTTTCATTTCATGTATTATTTATGATTTATGTTAAATGTAATAAATACTACAAAGCCTTAAAACCCCGATATTCATTTTCAAACACCCGGTATTTAAAATATAATACTTGTAATTACTGAAGCAAGTGCACTTTGTATTTCCAACATATAACAAAAATAATTGTCTGTAATCTGTTTTGGATCATTCACAAGTCAATTCTACATTATAAGATAACAACTACATTGATGGTGGTGTAGTGATATTGTGGTGATGGTGGTGGTGGTGGTGGTATAAAGTGGCAGGACAGTGGTGTCAATATTTAATGAACACAACAAAATTTTAGTAGCTATTCTTATGAATGTAAAGTCATTGGAGTTCCATGATGCAGAAATTATTTACATTTATATTGACAAAATTTTAGCAGTAATAGAGCTTGTTTATTACCAAATTTATTGTGTCTTCAATTATAATCAATTAATGCATAATATGTGAGGATATTGGAAGCATGAACACATTATTTGGTGATACCATAATTTTTATTAATGTATTATTCTTCTTCTCACATGTGTGTAAAATTGTTTTGCAGCATACTGCCGAAACCCATATGACACACAGTGGTATTGTTTTGATGATACACGTGTGGAATCTGTAGCAGATACAAGTCTGATCACAGCAGCTGCTTACATTCTGTTCTACCAACGTCGTGGTCTTGGTAGCAGTTACAGTTCAGCTGCCTCCACAAGTTCATCAGGTTCTGGTGGTCTTGAACATTGGGTATGCCGTATGCCTGCCTTCACCCGTTCTAGCAAATCCCAAGAAGAACTAAGTCATAAAGGTCTGTATTGTAACAAAAATTTTACGTTAAGAGTAGCTTCCTGTGTGGATCTTAAGAAAAAAGTAATAGGACGAACAAGAAAAGAAACACAAAGTTTTATAAAATGATGAACTCTGAAATTATTATCATAATTGTTTATATATATTTTTTCAGAAATTGAAAGTTTTATATATGTAATTTACTTTTATAATTGTTAAATTCATTGTTTAAACTATATAATTTTGTACATTTCATTTATATTCTGGACCCTCGTAGTCGACTGCAGTTCAGCAATAGACGAAAATTATAAAATTTTATTAGTAGTAATGATGACGTATATATCTGTAGTGCTTGGGAAAAGTGACACAAGTCAATTTTCACAAACCTTTTTTGACAATTTATTGACAACTTACGGAACATCTGTTCGCTTGGAAAAAAATACATAGGTATTCCTCCCATTACAATAATTCATACAGAAAAAAATCAAATCGACATAAACCAGTGTAACTTGTCAATAAATTATCAAAAAAGGTTTGTGAAAACTGACTTGTGTCACTTTTTCCAAGCACTGCAGATATAATAAGGTTATGTTCATCTCATTTATTTCTAATATCTTATTTTTGAAACTGTGGCAAAAATTAATGTTACAAAATATTTTTCTGGACTCTGTTATCATATTTATAATTTTAATTAACAAACCATTTCTTTATTAAATTAGAAAGTACACATAGATAATTTCATATTAAATCTATTCATTGGTTGCAGGCTCATCTACTGTCACCACCCCCACCATAACTATCTCAGCTACCACTACAGCCCCTACAACCGTCACAACAAATACAACAACAGCAGCAGCAACAACAACAATAACAACAACAACAACAACAAATAGTGCTGTTGCTACTTCAGCGGTTGAGAAGATAGGGACAGATACATTCCTAAGAGGTCGTAATTATGCTACCTTGCAACCAACAAGTAAAAGATCTGTTGCTACTGAGACAGATGCGGGAGAAATTGATCACTACTCTGATGATGAAGCTCCTCTTGCTCCTTCCACTGGAGGTGGGGATTTATGGGTAAGTATTAAAAAGAAAGAAGAAAAGAAAATAAAACTTGTATTTATCTGTACTGCAATATAGGTATATTAAGGGTAGAATTTTTTAATAGAACTGTGAAAAGTAAAAGTGAATATAAATTCTGAGATGCTTCATCTTCGTATATTTTAATAATATTGTAAAATCTTTTTCTGTATTTTTTATGTTTCAGTATAGCAGTGTAACTTACTTTCCATTATCTCACTTATAATTATCACGGAATTAACTTTACTTTTGTAACTGTCTGTAATCTTAGCAAATTATTTACGTCATAAATATTTTTCAGTAGGACATATATCAGTAAATAACTAAACATTTAGAATAGTGATCATTGTGTATAAAATAATAGTAATAAAATTATTTTTTGCAAAGAAAACACGATTTTCATTTATCTTTGAGTCTAGGACATGTGTCACATAGACTTGCCATATGGGACATTCCACGTCAAATCGAAAAAAATGCTTGAAAAATTGAGTTTGGTTTTTTTTAAAACTTCTAATTTTTTTATACACATCTTAAAAGGAGACGAAATAAAAATTATGTAAAATATAGTTCCCAAATATCTTGGAGCAACAGTAACAAATATAAATGATACTCGGGAGGAAATTAAACATAGAACAAATATGGGAAATGCCTGTTATTATTTGGTTGAGAAGCTTTTATCATCGAGTCTGCTGTCAAAAAATCTGAAAGAATTTATAAAACAGTTATATTACCGGTTGTTCTTTATGGTTGTGAAACTTGGACTCTCACTTTGAGAGAGGAACATAGGTTAAGGGTGTTTGAGAATAAGGTGCTTAGGAAAATATTTGGGGCTAAGAGGGATGAAGTTATAGGAGAACGGAGAAAGTTGCACAACACAGAACTGCACACATTGTATTCTTCACCTGATATAATTAGAAACATTAAATCCAGACGTTTGAGATGGTCAGGGCATGTAGCACGTATGGGCGAATCCAGAAATGCATATAGGGTGTTAGTTGGGAGGCCCGAGGGAAAAAGACCTTTAGGGAGGCCGAGATGTAGATGGGAAGATAATATTAAAATGGATTTGAGGGAGGTGGGATATGATGATAGAGACTGGATTAATCTTGCTCAGGATAGGGACCAATGGTGGGCTTGTGTGAGGGCGGCAATGAACCTCCGGGTTCCTTAAAAGCCAGTAAGTAAGTAAGTAAAATAAAAAATAGTTCCTTAACTGTACTAGATCTCATAGAAAAATTCCCTAAATTTATTGCACAAACGAAAAGATGGTTAACTTTGAGGCCAATATTTCAATTATCCTTAAAGATGAGAAATTCAATCAGATATAATTTTCACACAGATAACATAGACTTTCTTGATTTTTTCAAAATATTAATGAGATAATCATAAAAATGTTAATTTTATCTTTGTTCTAATATGAAAAAAAAAATATGAATATAAGAGTATTTTTAGTATCAGTAGTTGAATAAATCTGCGTAGTAAAAATTATGGGCCCATGAAAGATAGGCGAGCAAAACATTAATAAGAATGAGTGATTAATAGAAAGTAGCCCATGAATCATAGGCGAGCAAAATATTAATAAAAATGAGTGATTAATAGAAAGTAGCCTATATAGTGGTCTGGCAGCCACATAACGCAGATAGGAGTGGAGAGGTAATGCGATGAGCAAGTGGGTGATGATGCATTATCTTAAAATTAATCTGTAAACTGTGCTCCATAAACAATAATTTTAAGGATAGGTAGCTCACCTCTTGTTACTTCCTGCATTTCGTATAGACATAATTTGCAGCTGAAGAATATGTTTTGAGCATCCTGTCCTGAGGAATACATGCGTGCTTGGTTTGAATCCTGGGCTCTGTGCAAGCACTACTTTATCTTTCTTCTAATAACTTCGCTTCTTGAGAATGATCATCATTACTGACATAATAAAATTTTGTATGTTTCAAATTACACTGCGAACACTGATATAAATCAATGGGCATAAGTATTTGATTGTTTGTAGTATGTTGAAGGCTGGTTTTTGCTTTAAGTCTCTTGATTATACCTCCAACATCATCATAGGGACCCTTACCATGAGATGTGGCAAAGAAATGTTTTTATGCCGAAGTCTTCTTCGTGACAGCATAGATTGATAAAATTGCTTTTGTTTTTGTAATGAGAAGAAGCATCATCACTGAAATACCTAATGTTGAAATTGTTATGTAAAAAATTAATTTCTGTCTCTTCTTCTTCTTCTCCTCCTCCTCCTCCTTCTCCTCCTCCTCCCCCTCCTCCTCCCCCTCCTCCTCCTCCTCCTTCTCCTTCTCCTTCTTCTTCTTCTTCTTCTTCTTCTTCTTCTTCTTCAATGTGGACAGCAATTGTGTCATGCTTTAAGTGATCAGAAATAATTACATATGATTGGCATTTAACCGTAGAATCGTTTTTGTGATAAATAACAAAAGAGTAAAGAGTAGCATGATTATTATTCCAGTGGACTCCATTTACTTCATCTTGATCAACAAAGGCATGGTTCTTTGTAATATTTACAGTTACAAGAAATTCTCTGGGATTTAGTTTATTTTAACTTCATTGTAAATGTGTTCTACTGAGTCACTTTAAAAGTATGCACTTTAGAGAAACTATTTCTTCAATTGCACATCTATAAACTCTTCTTTTTTTATGTCATGTTATCCATTATTGCTTCCCCAAATGCAGTGAGTAGTTGATTTTTTAACTCACGATGTCCCGGGACATTCATTGCAGTTGCCTAGATGGCAAGACAGCAGTGGAAAATTGCAAATTATTCTGGCAGTACAGTTTTTATAGTTATTTGTTAGGAAGACGTGCTTACTGGTTATGTCGGGTATTTTAGCTCCATTTATCATTAATTTTGTATTCTCGTGTTTCATACACACACACAATATGGGTATAACCTTTCCAATCAACATTACGATTTACCCGACAAAAGTTTTAAAACAAGATCTTATAATTGATTATCTAAAAATTCATTTTACACTGGTGGATATTTCCAAACACAAATTCGAATGAAATTGTTTTTAATTAATAAATTTGTTTATATTTTGTTAGTTTTAATAGTTGCTTAGTTTTTGCAAGGTAGTCTATGTGGTGAAGAAAGCCTATTACTTGTATGTTTAATGGCCTAATAAATGGAATCGAATTGATTGCAGGATTCCTCCTCTTTTAATAACCAAAAGGCTGAGAAGAATGGAACACCCGAAAAGACCCAGCCTTCTAGTGAAGGAAGAGGGGACGGTATTGGACCTGAATCAACAGAAAGGAAAGATGATACAATGACAGAGATTACAGAGTCTTGCGTGTGACTGACATTCAACCAGTGTGACAGTGTTTTGTACATAGAAGTGTACATAGTAAAAATTGGCAATAGTATCTGACACCATACCTTGTCCACCTTTTCTCATTACTCCCTTTGCTCATGCTCATGCTTTGGAAAATATCAGGTATGATTTTTTGCAGGGTATGTTATCCTCTCTGGCAGTTTACTTTTGATTGTAATTTAAGTATCGAACATACATCCAGGTGAACTTTGTAGACATGATCTGTGTAATTTTGGTTTGCTGTATGGTAAATTACATGCTATGAGTCTGTGAAATTCTATACCCAAATGATATTCAAGACCTGTCTGTAAGTTCGGTATATTATATTTTATTGTGTTTTGCTACAGACGTCATATACCTTGTACTTGAAAGTATAAAAACTAGTTATGAATTTCTTCATTTTCCATTATTCCATTTCTTCTTCTTTTGGAAATTCATGTACAACATTGTGAGGAACATTTGTACAGTACATAATTGGCTCCCTTCACAAGGATTGGTAGTGTTTTGGAGCCAGAGCCACTCTTAAACTATACCCCACTATCCAATAACAGAAGATGCCTTAAGCCCATTCATTGTATTGGACTCTCATGTATACTTAATAGTGCCGTAGAAGATCGAGTAGCAATTCACATTGTTGTATAATAAATTCTGTTTTTGTATCTTGAGTAGCATAGGATTTTGAATGTCATGGCTTTTTTTATATAGTTTGTTCCCCTCTGTGGCAGGGTGGATGAATGATACCATTCCTTAAAATGAATGAAAAAGAAGTTACGTGGTTGAAAGAGTGTGTGCTAGTCAGATTTGTTGAGTCATAGTCTCTCTCCTTCATTACATATTGTTGCTTCCTGTTACTTAATTAGATATCTAGATCACCTCCACATTCCATTACTTCATCTCCACCAGAATTTGATCAACATGAAGATGAATAGAAAGAGAATTGACATGTCACCACTTATATGGCCAGAGTCGTAACTTTCTTTAAGTTAGTAAACCAACATATTAAAGCCAGTTTTGAGTAGCATTGCTTATCTTAGCGATGTAGTCCTGCTCTTATAATACCATTTTTACCATAAAGTGTGTGCGTGTGTGTGCGTTTTTTTTTTTTCTCCACGAGTTGAGTTTTTTTCCATGTAACTTGTAGTAATATGTGTGCATTCTGTAAAACTGCAGAAGTATTTTTCGATAAAATCATTATCAAGCGTATAATACTTGCTGCAAGATGATGGTTTTAGTTACCTTTGTTAAATACATTTCTACAGAGTTTGTATGCAAGTCTAGTCCACGTATTTTCTTAATATAAGTTAGAGATGCTGATGGCTGTCCTTTATTATGTACAATCAGTGTTGAAATAGATTGAAAATGCGTTCTTTTACATTTTACTGTATAATTTCCTGCAGTAAGGTTTAACCACTTATTAAGATTGTTGGATGTAGTTATATAGGAATATGAATGTATGCTGCAACTGCATTATGTTTTAGTTCTTCAACCTTCCTTATTGTTCTTACAATTTAAACTCATGTGACAGATATTACGTAAATAATTACGGTACATTAATAATATTTAAATAATAAAACTTTAACATAGAAGTCTTTATGTTGATGTACTTTGTTATTGCGATTTAATTTACAATTTTCTAAATATTAGAAACTTATTAATATCTCATTATTAATGTAAGTAATTGTTGAAGCAATTCCCGTACAAAAATACGAGGACCTGAAAGGATAAGAGAATAAATATGAGAAAAACAGAGATATGAAGGGGAATTAAAACATGTTATATAGAAGAGAATTATTTATACATAATTATTGTAATTTCATATTTCGAAAACATCAATAAGTGCTTTAGAAAATTATAACAGTAAAGGAGGACATCGCCCCCCTCTTTGTTAAACTGAATCATGTTAAAATTTCGTGCTAAGAAGCATTTGATATATACATGATATCGCATTTATTAAAATTGTACTCTCCGTAACAAACAGATAACTGATTCTTGTGTAAGCCTTCAACTCATCCTCCCCTTAACTTTCTCCTGATGACGACATAATCAAGGTTATTGATATAAATTTTTCATAATAATTACCGTCCTTGTGTGGCGTTTCCCTTAAGTAACACATCAAGAAAATGTAATTTAATACTACTGAACATTAAACAAAACATAAGGTTTTCTAATGTAGCAATGAAGTTGGATGATAGTAGTTATAAATGAATACCTCAAGTGATGTTGTTTCACTAAATTCGCATTAACTAATTGTATTGTGTTCGAACTTTAAGTACATGTAAATGTGAGAAAACATAGTTTTTTGCATTTAAATAAAGTAACAAGTTCACATCAATTTCATATTTCTCGAGATTTATGTAATGATTCAATATTCACTGTTCT